>SEYY01018494.1:50000-55000 GCA_009176605.1 Armadillidium nasatum | reverse complement strand
ATATATATATATATATATATATATATATATATTAGTGATGGATCGGATGTCATATTTTCCAATTTGCGGATGCGGATGCGGATGCGGATGTTGAATTTTGGAGAAGTGCGGATGCGGATGCGGATGCGGATGCGGATGTTGAATTTTCGAAAGTGCGGATGCGGATGCGGATGCGGATGCGGATTTTGAATTTTCGAAAGTGCGGATGCGGATGCGGATGCGGATGTTAATTTTGATGAGGATGCGGATGCGGATGTTAATTATATATATATATATATATATATATATATATATATATATATATATATATATATATATATATATATATATATATATATATATATATATATATATATATATATATATATATATATATATATACCCGCCACAATTCACTTACAAACATAACTATTTTTACCTTTCAACGCTTTTACCACCTCCCTCCATCTCTGTCTCCACAAATCTTCTACCCTCGTCTAAACTCAAATTCCTTCCATCAAAATCACTCTCACTCCATCCATCCATCTCCACTTCGGCCTTCCCCTCCCCCTACCCTTCCCCTATCTACATCGGATCTACGCACCTTGCCAACCATTCTGTTCTCTTTCATTCTTCACATATGTCCAAACCATTTTAGCACATCCTCCTCCTCTCTATCAATTACACCCTTCTTCCATTTACACATCTCCCTTATTCTTTCATTTCTAATCCTATCAATCCTTCTCAATTTATATATCGCTCTCAAATCTTTCATCTCAAAGACATTGAAACTTTTTCTCGACCGAGCACTTATCATCTATGTTTCAAACACATACAATACAGAAGGTGAAAACATACATTCAAACATTTTTATCTTTATTTCTTTCGAAATTTTTCCTTTCTTCTATACTTTTCTTAGGCCCCCCAACACTTTCATTCCTTCTACCACTCTGTTCTTTATTCCTTTTTCCGTCATACCCTTACCTTCCACCCAACATTACTAGATATTTGAATTCATTCACCTCCTCAAGTTTCCATTCTCACACTTCTACAAACCAATTCCTCCCTCCACATTTCCTAATCCCCACCTTCAATCCTCATAACTTTATTCTTCGCTGGATTGAATTTCAATCTCGTGTTTGCACATTTCCCTTCAAACTCTCTCACAAGTATTCTCATCTTTTTTCCAGATTCTGCCACCAACACATGCCGCATCATCTGCAAAAAGTAAAACATTCACTCCACATTCACCCTCCATATTTCTCAACGTAATACTCTTCCCTTCTCTCTCCATATTTCTAAGAAAACCATTCATCAATAGATTAAATACCATGGAGATATTACAAACTCCTGTCTCAATCCCACTCCTATGCTAAACCAATCCGATAGTTCTCTCTTCACCCTCACTCTTGATCTACAATTCGCATATATATATATATATATATATATATATATATATATATATATATATATATATATATATATATATATATATATATATATATATATATATATATATATATATATATATATATATATATATATATATATATACTTGATGGATCGGATGTCATATTTTCTAATTTGCGGATGCGGATGCGGATGCGGATGTCGAATTTTGGAGAAGTGCGGATGCGGATGCGGATGCGGATGTTGAATTTAAGTGAAATGTTGGATGCGGATGCGGATGCGGATGCGGATGCGGATGCGGATGTTGAATTTTCGAAAATGCGGATGCGGATGCGGATGCGGATGCGGATGTTGATTTTTGTGCGGATGCGGATGCGGATGCCATCACTAATATATATATATATATATTATTATAATGACAAGTGCTCGAGGGAAATGGTCTCTCTCATTCCACTACCATTGCGTCGCCCTCGTTTCACAAGGGGTACCCTACTTTTGCACGAATTTAGTGTGGATGATGGAAACCCCAGGCTTGCACTTTGCAGTGCCTCCTTCTTTCCAGCCACCTCTGTTCTGTGGAACTCTCTACCATCATCTATTTTTCCTCCTGTATTTAATCTTTCTCTTTTCGAGGCTTCCGTCTGTGCCCACCTGAGAGAAGGGCGTTAGGCTCAGGGCTGGGTGGGTTTCCTTCCTCTTTTCTCTTTTTCATGTGCCCTTCCTTGAAAAGGGCTCTCCCGTGTGTGGTGGCATGGCAATATATATATATATATATATATATATATATATATATATATATATATATATATATATATATATATATATATATATATATATATATATATATATATATAATATATATTTTTTTTTTTTTTAAAACTGTATAATACATCGAATTTAATTTATGTATAAAAAATGTACATAATATAATAATAATAATAATAATAATAATAATAATAATAATAATAATAATAATAATAATAATAATAATAATAATAATAATAATAATAATAATAATTAGATAAATAAACTTTTAAAATCTGATTAATTTTGAAAATTATTCAGGAAAAAGTTTTATATACTCTTTAACACGTTGACTGCCGGAAAATGGGGCTGAGCACGTTTTTGAAATTTTTTTTATTTTTTGACCGATTGAGCTGAAATTTTCAGTATATATAGTTTTTTTCCCGGCGAAAATAGTCCATTTCTAACGTTTTTACGAGTGATTAACCGTTTAGAAGTTATTTGGGGTCAAATGTTAAAAAAAATTTGAAAAGCGGGGTCAAACCACTGGTCCACATGAGCTGAAATTTTAACTGAACAATCTTAGCCCCAATATATGGATGCTGTATAAAGAGATTTTTGATATCACGTCTAGAAAAAAAGTTATAGGCACTCAAATTTTTTTTTGAAAAAAATCATACCTTTCCGGAGAAAAAAATTATTTAAAAAAAAAAATGCCTTTTTTTTTTTTTATTTTTATATATTGTTTAGAAGAGGGATAGGTCTATAACTTACGTTTATAACATTATAAAATAATATTTGTTTGAAGAAAGATATAGTCTCTCAAACGTTTAAAATTTTTGAAAATTGGCACAAAAATGGACCTTATTTGAAGAGCTATATCTCAGAAAAGACAAGTTAGATCGAATAATATATATAACAGATATTGTAGCCCCATCATTTATCTATAAAACTACCAAATATGAAAAATGTAGTTTTTGTAGTTTTTTTTTTTTTAAATATTTTTTTTAAAAAAGTTGTAAATTTTTTTTTTTAACAATTTTTGACTTTCGATAGTTGATCAGTATTGGGCAAATAACAATTTTTCTATACTTCTGAGAGCAAAAGTCTATCAGTAAATTTTGTAGCCAATAGATTTAGGAACACACACTCCAAATTTCAGACCAAAAAAATTTTTTATGTGGCCTCACCGTAGATTTGAACATTCCTAAAATTTCCGAAATAACTTCTAAACTTTAACTCCCTCGCAAAAACGTTAGGAATGGAGTTTTTTCGTCGGGAAAAAAGCTATCTATATTGAAATTTTCAGGAGAATCGGATGAAATTTTTTTTTGAAGGGGTGCGGGGCGCAAGCGCCCCACATGGCAGTCAACGTGTTAATTATAAAACTCGGATATATATATACCTATATATATATATATATATATATATATATATATATATTATATATATATATATATATATATATATATATATATATATATATATATATATATATATCGGATATATATATATATATATATATATATATATATATTATATATATATTGGTAGGTGAAAAGGGGGGAAAGAGAAGGAAATAAAGAATTGAGTGGTGGAAGGAATGAAAGTGATGTGGGGATTAAGTTAAGTATGGAAGAAAGCAAAATTATGGTACGAATGTTTGTGTTTTCCATCTGTAATGTATGGATGCAAAACATGGATGATGAATGCTCTGGTGATGAAAAGATTGAATGTATTTGAGATGAAGTGACTGAGAGCGATATGTGGTTTGAGAAGGGTGGATAGAATCTTGAAATGATAGAATAAGGGAGATATGTGGATGGAGAAAGGGAATGGTTGATATAGCAGAGGAGGGTGTACTAAGGTGGTTTGGGCATGTGTGTATAATGAATGATGACAGGATATTATGCATAATGCTTAAATCAGAAATTGAGGGAGGTAGAGGGAGAGGAAAGCCAAAGTGGAGATGGATGGATAGAGTGATTGAGATTTTGGGTGAAAGGGTTTGAGTTTGGAAGAGGACAAGAGAGTTGGAGAGGATAGAGGAAAATGGAGAGGTAGTGAGGGGGCAGGGGGGAGGGTAAAAGGTGAGGTGTGTATGTACGTGTGTGAAGGAAAGTGGGAAAGGTTGAAAGTGTAATAATAATAGTAATAATAATAATAATAATAATAATAATAATAATAATAATAATAATAATAATAATAATAATAATAATAATAATAATAATAATAATAATAATATATATATATATATATATATATATATATATATATATATATATATATATATATATATATATATATATATATATATATATATATATATATATATATATATATATATATATATATATATATATATATATGACAAATGTATAGTGGTGTTTCCTGCTAAAAGAATGATGATAGTTTTGAAAATAAATTAATTATCTATTTACATTTTTTAATTTAATTATTTAAAACCAATATGTCACAATTGAATTGAATTTTGAGGTTATTTAATAACAAACAAATTAAAAAAAATAATTAAATAAAGATATGAAGTTTACAATGATCTTATTAAGGTAATAGATCTATTATTTTTATTTCACTTGTTCGTTAGGAAATGATGTTAATATTAACTTTGCTTTTGAAAATTATACGTATAGAAAAATCTATAAGGAGTCGTTAAATTAAATATATATTTTATTTTATTTTCCTCTAACTATTTTAAATGTTATATTAAAATTTTAGCATTATTTTTCACTCACAAATCATCTAAAAAAAAATATATATAATATATATATATATATATATATATATATATATATATATATATATATATATATATATATATATATATATATATATATATATATATATAT
>SEYY01018494.1:40000-45000 GCA_009176605.1 Armadillidium nasatum | reverse complement strand
ATATAATATATATATATATATATATATATATATTAAATTGAAATGAAAATGAAAATAGATAAAAAGTAAAAAAAAAATATTTACCATTTCATTAAATAGGAACAGAATTCTTCTGATCTCAAAAAAAAAAAAAAAAAAAAAAAAAAAAAAAAAAAAAAAAAAAAAAGGTTGATTATAAGTAAGAAATTGAATATATTCTCTGATTATATTCCACAACAGAAGAAACTTAACACAGAACATTACCAGAGAATGAATGAGATTAGATCTGAATATATGTTCTGAACATAGAAGAATGAAATTAAGAACACAAGTATATATATAGAAGGACATTGAAGAAAATATATTGCACAATCCCTTTCTTTCTTCCAAATTTAGTAAGATTCTACCAGATCCCACCAAATTGCACCAAATTCAGCAAAATATCACTAAAATTCCGTCAGATTCACCCATGTATTTCTTTCTCCAGTTTCATTCTGATTCAAGACTAAACTTTTGTTTAATATTTTCTTAGAAGAATTTTCGTCTGTAAATTTCAAGAACTACATTGGATGGTTCTTTCTCTTGAATTATCACCAACAAACGTAAGAGAGTTTTCTTCTAGGCAAATTAACTCACTTCTAAGCATTATATTTTTATATTAATTTGGTCAACCTTTTCATAATATATATATATATATATATATATATATATATATATATATATATATATATATATATATATATATATATATATATATATATATATATATATATATATATATATATATATATATATATATATCAGATGCAATTTGCTCTTTAAGACAAAATTTGCGCTTTTGCGCTTTGCGCGAAAATTCGAAAATGTGCGCTTTTGCATCTTGCGCTTAACAACTTTTTTAAGAGCGTAAAAGCGCAAATTTGCGCTTTTGGGGAAGTTTTTTGAAATTAGCGCTTACCGATTTTTTTTATTTGCGGACATGTGCGCTTTTGCATTTGCGGACTAAGTTTTTCAAATTTGCGCTTTTGCGTTTGCGCTTTAAATTTTAAAATTTGCGCGCCCACCTCTGATATATATATATATATATATATATATATATATATATATATATATATATATATATATATATATATATATATATATATATATATATATATATATATATATATATATATATATATATATATATATATATGTATGTGTGTGTGTTTTTTTTTTTTTTTTTTTTTTTTTTTTGTTTTTGTTTTGTGTGTGTGTGTGTGTGTGTGTGTCTGTGTGTGTGTGTGTGTGTGTGTGTGTGTGTGTTTGAAATTTCTTTATGCTTTGGTAGAAGCAATCCTAAAACACATTATAATATTTGTATATAAATTACATTTGAAAGTAGATATTCAATAAGTTATACAATGAAAGTCGCAAACGATTTTGTCATAAGTCTGTCACAAGGATTTTATATTAATATTTTATTAAAATTGGTTTCATCTCCTTCATTTTCGTAAGTACATGTGCAGAACCCAGTTTCTTCCCGTTTCTTTAAGATATTCTGGTGGGGTGGGGGGTGATTTCCCCTTGTTTGGTGGTTTAATTTTCAGACATCCGTATTCGAAATAGATGAATAATTTGTTTTAGCTTATTTGATGCCGTGGAGAATACCTTGTTTGAAGAAATGCTCTCAGTAGAAGTATTACTAACACGAGAGTTGAAAAATATACATTCTCCATGGAATGTTCCCCTCCAAATTTGCAATTTCTTAATCTTGGATATCCCTCTTTGGAAAGAAACTCTGAAATCCATCAGGAGTAACAGGAAAATAAGACCTTGTTCTCAAAAATTGAAGATTAAAAATAGATTCAAATTATACTTATACAAACTTTAGGGACAAAGTGTGAGAGGGAATGTTTTTTCATTAATTTTGTTATAGGAATCCAGGACTAATGCAACGAATAAGAACATTTGTTCTTCTTGAACATAAGAAATGTGGAGACAGTAAGAAACCCCAAGGGCCGATCGAGACTCTCTCAGTCAAAATAATATAAATAATCTGTCTAACGCGAGTACAGCTATGTTTAAGTAAATAGTAGGCTTTTCATATATTTGTAAAAAATTTAATTATATTGACCGACCTAATTTTTCAATATATATTTGTTCCAAATATACATTATGTTGGCCTAACTGGTCTTAGTACTATAATTTTAGCAGAAAGAAACATAGCTTTGTTAAGCAACTAGTTGTAATGCCTAACTTTCAGTAGCTTGATCATACATAATGTTTTAAAGATAAAATCGTTTGTTTGTGTGATTTAGATTGCAGGATTATTTCAGGGAAATTTATTTTTAAAACTATCATCTTATAAGACCCATCTAGAAAAGGGAGAAAGAAAAGAAAGATGGCGCTGTACAATATAAGTAAAATATATTCAAAAGAAAAAGAGGTTTCGAAGGATGGAATCCTTTGCATTTATATTATATTTAGGCTTAAAGGATTAGGCCAAGATCTCTTAAAAAATGTCTCGCGTTTTGATTAAGTCTGGAAGAAAGCAAGACTGGGCGTGGTTTCGAGGTAAACAAAGAGAGGCCGGCTTGGATAAAGAGAGAGATAGAGCCTACGTAGATAAAGTGCAACAGAGATATAATTTTCATAGATAAATAAAAACAGGAATAGATAACTTTCCAAAAATATACAGAAAATAGGAGAAAACAAACTATCCATTACAACTATAGACTTTGATTCCATCTGTTCAAAATCTTTCTATTATTGGTGGGAAGCAACTTAATAAGAGGGAAAGAAGTCTTTTTTTTTTTATCTCCACATTCAAGACTTGGAAATTAAGCATTATTCTTGGTGAAGACTTTAATATTAAAAGGATTAAGAAGAAAGCACGGATTATAAGCTTAGCTAAACTCTTTCTTTAAAATTAAGATAAAATATATATATATATATATATATATATATATATATATATATATATATATATATATATATATATATATATATATATATATATATATATATATATATATATATATATATATATATATATATATATATATATATATATATATATATATATATATATATATATATATATATATATATATGGCCAGACTGCAGTTTAACATACTTAAATATTACAAAAACTACTAAAACGTACATTAAAAAGGATTATATTTTTGAAATCCATAGCAAATTTTGATTAAAAAAAAAAAACTTGGGAAATAAAATTCTTATAATAATTTTATTAAGTAGGTAAATTATACTTTTTATTACGCTTCAAAGAATCGTGCGTCTGGCATGGTCTCTTTTTTTTTAAATAAATTTATCGAAATTGGAATAACTTAAATTTCGCAAATGAGTAAGAAAAATTTTAAAATATGTGAATATATATATATATATATATATATATATATATATATATATATATATATATATATATATATATATATATATATTATATATATATATATATATATATATATATATATATGGTGTAATACATCAGTTAGGCTTGTATACAAGCGCCATCTTCGTTCAGGTTCAAAATAAGTCGAATTAGGTTCGTTAGATCATCACTTATAAACGTACACAAACATTTTTTTAAAAATTTATTTTCAAACATTTTACAATTTTCTTACCAAACATTCGACAAGGATTCCAAAAATATTATCCTTTTTTTACGTACGTTCAGTAGTTTTTGAAATATTTAAGTGGATCAAAGTGCAGTCTGACCTATATATATATATATATATATATATATATATATATATATATATATATATATATATATATATATATATAATATATATATATATATATATATATATATATATATATATATATATATATATATATATATCCTTCTTTAGTATGAATTCGAAGGTTTCTTCGATACATTAATTAAGGTAAAACATCGTGAGCCAGCCAATAAAGTTTAATGAAATTGGAAATTTATGCAGAACGAGTATCGTGACGTCATTATAAATAGGCTTCTCCATCTTAGAACCTTTGCAAAGCCCTCGGGAAATAAAGATGGTCCTATCTAAAACCTCTGACGTAAAATATGGCTACGGTAGGAATCCTTTATTATTTGAAACATATTTATTTGTTTACAAGTTCGCTCTTTGATCTAATGAGTTGTTGTGGAACCGTTTTTTGGTGTTATTGTATCCCAAAAGTGTTCTTTTTTCTTCTTCTTCTTCTTGTGGGTAACGCGGAAGTGGCGTTTCTCAATTTAGTTCAATTTTAGAAACCTTAAAAAAAATAAAAATGTCGACGTATGTTTTCTTTATTAAAATCTTAATAACTATAAATACAGAACATAAATGAATCACTGTGTATATAGTGTTAAATTCATTATCAGGAATTAAACTTTTATTACAATTTCCATGGAAAAAGGATTATTAGTGAGAGAGAGAGAGAGAGAGAGAGAGAGAGAGAGAGAGAGAGAGAGAGAGAGAGAGAGAGAGAGAGAGAGAGAGAGAGAGAGAGAGAGAGAGAGAGAGAGAGAGAGAGAGAGAGAGAGAGAGCATCTCTTGCTAAAATTAACAACCAAACTTTTACTGTTTAAATTAAAAATGATTTTTATAATAAGAATATTATTTCTTTTCTTGTCGAGATGAATTATTATTATTATTATTATTATTATTATTATTATTATTATTATTATTATTATTATTATTATTATTATTATTATTATTATTATTATTATTATTATTATTATTATTATTATTATTATTATTGCATTTTATGGTATAGGACCTACTGTAAAATTATAAACCTGTTAATGTACAATATCTAAATAAAACAAGAAAATTGAATTATTATGATTATAATTACGGTAATTATATTAATATTATTATTACGATAATTATTATTATTATTATCGTAATAATAATAATAATTGTAATAATATAATTACTATAATTAAAATAAAAATAAATAATAATAATAATAATAAAAATGACAAAAATAATAATAATAATAATAATAATTATAATAATGATGGTAATAATAAGAATAATAATATT
>SEYY01018494.1:27500-37500 GCA_009176605.1 Armadillidium nasatum | reverse complement strand
ATATATATATATATATATATATATATATATATATATATATATATATTAATTATTTCACCTCTGGTGGGCAAAGGCCAGAGGCCTACTAATGTTCCACCAGAGTTGGGGGGAAAGTTGGGAACATGGTCAAATTAAAGGCCGACATGACCTGATACACAGCGTTTGAAGGTGCCTAAGTCATAGGAAGTTGGGAAAATAGATGAAGGAAGTGTGTTCCAGACTTTACCAGTAGAGTACATGTAAGATTGAGCATAGCGGTTAAGTCTGGGGTCAGAGAGTTGGACAGAGAAAGGATGAGACTGTGTAGAAAGACGAGTCGCACGAACTCTTCTTAATGGAGGGGGTATGCGACGAGAGAGTTCAAAAGAGCAGTGTCCATTGTAATAGCGATAGTATAGAGAGAGTGACGCAACATTTCGACTGGCAGAAAGAGATTGGAGAGAAATAGTGAGAGCAGGAGAGTTGATAAGGCGAAAAGCTCTAGACTCCACCTTTTCCAGGAGAGCTGTATATGAGTGGAACCACCCCAGATGTGTGACGCATACTCCATACAGGGGCGAACAACACCCCTATACAGAGCAAGCAACTGGGGTGGTGTGAAGAAAATACTGAAGGCGCCTCAGAACACCCAACCTCTTAGAAGCTTGTTTAGAAAGAGAGGTAATGTGATCTTTCCAAGAAAGATCACGAGAAAAAGAAACACCTAGAATATTAAGGAGAGATGAAGGTTTGAGTTGCGTGTTTTCGAAGAAGATATCGTAGTTGTGTGGAAGATTGTGGCGAGTAGAGAGAGATGGAGGAATTGAGTTTTTGAGGCATTGAAAACAACCATGTTTTCTCTGCCCCAATTTGAAATGAGAGATAGATCAGAGGTTAGTTGCTCCAAGGCCACCTCCTTGCCTCTATTAACTGTTGCTTCTTTCAAAATGAAAAGAGTAATGAAGGGTGAAGTCATCAGCATAGGAGTGGATAGGAGATGAAGTAATAGAGAGAAGGTCATTAATGAAAAGCAGAAAAAGTGTTTGGGGATAGGACAGATCCTTGAGGAACACCACTATTTATAGATTTATAGGATGAACGGTGGCCGTCTACAACAGCTGCTATAGAACGACCAGAAAGGAAATCAGAGAGAAGATCACAGAGAGAAGGATAGATTCCGAAAGAGGGAAGTTTGGAAATCAAAGCTTTGTGCCAGACTCTATCGAAAGCCTTCGATATGTCTAGCGCCACAGCAAAAGATTCACCGAAATGCCGAAGAGCGGAGGACCAAGAGTCAGAGAGAAGGGAAAGAAGATCACCAGTAGAGCGTTTCTTGCGAAAGCCATACTGGCGATCAGAGATAAGATTAGAAGAATTGAGATGTTTCCAAATCTTCCTGTTAAGGATAGATTCGAAAACTTTAGAAAGAACGGAGGTTAAAGAAATTGGACGGTAGTTAGAGGGTTGAGAGGGGTCCCCCTTTTTCGGCACAGGCTGAATGAGCGCACGTTTCCAGCAAGTAAGGGAAGGTTGAAGTAGAAAGACATAGACGAAATAGTTTACCCAAGGCAGGGTGCAAGCTCGGAAGCACAAGTTTTGAGAACCACAGGAGGGATACCATCAGGACCGTACGCCTTCTTAGTGTTAAGCTCAGAGAGAGCAGAAGTGACATCTTTAGAAGAAATTACAATTTTAGGCATAAATGAGTTGGAGGGGTTGAAGGAGTAGGAGACAGCTCCGGAATCGTCTAAGGTTGAATTTAAGGCAAAAGTTTGAGCAAAGAGTTCAGCTTTAGAGGAAGGCAAAACGGCAGTTGAACCGTCAGAAGATACTAGAGGAGGGAAAGAGGAAGAAGCAAAGTTAGAGTTGACATTTTTTGCAAAATGCCAGAAAGGGCGAGAGGAAGAGGAACCAGAAAGATTATTGCATTTACGACTGGAGAAAAGAGTTTTTCGTTTATCTCGAAGAATAGATTTTGCACAGATTAAAGGTTGGAATAAATTACATAAGTTTTGAGTATTTGAGTTTGAAGACGACGGTTAAAACTAGCATCCCTTTGACAATTAACATGAGAACAAGCTGAGTTAAACAAAGGTTTGTTAGAGCAAGTTGAAAAAAAGAATATAGAATATTTATTTTCATAGCAGAGATAATCACTTTGGTTATGCGATCTGCACATTCTGAGGGACCCCTACCACGGAAACAGTAATCATTCCATGGAAAATCAGAGAAGTACGACCGCAAGTCAGACCAGTTAGTGGCACCGAAATGCCAGAAACGTCTCCTCGCCGAAGGCGGGGGCCGTTCTTGCGGAAGACTTGAAGAGACAGGACAAGATACGGAGATAAGAAGATGATCGGATGAACCCAGAGGAGGAAAGAGTTTAACAGTATAAGGAGAAGGATTAGAAGTTAGAAAAAGGTCTAGAATGTTGGGTTCATCACCAAGACGGTCAGGGATATATATATATATATATATATATATATATATATATATATATATATATATATATATATATATATATATATATATATATATATATATATAATAGTGCCGGATTGTGCATTAGAGGTAGGCGACCACTTGAAACCTTCATTTTAATTGGTACTGTTGCCGGTACCGAAACGGTTCTGCATTGAGAAATGCAGAACTTTATATATTCGATTTTTGGGGGGGATTAAAAAAGAAAGACGACAGCACGATAAATATACTTTGAAATGCGAGCAATCTTTGCCTCAGCTGCGTATTACCTTCTCTAGCAATAGATCACTATAAAAAACTAAACATGGCACTCACATGATAAAAAGGAAACTCTTTTTCCCGAAACGCTGGAAGTTTTCGCAATATAATTTAAATATAATTTCCTGGTGACAAGACTTTCACACGGAAACACGGTCAAGTTATGAAGCTTGTGTCAAAAGATTTTATATATATATATATATTATACATAGAAAAATATATATATGATTTCTTTACTTAACCAAATTATTAACCAATATAATATATATAATATAAAAATATATATATATATATATATATATATATATATATATATATATATATATATATATATATATATATATATATATATATATATATATATATATATATATATATATATATATATATATATATATATATATATATATATATATATATATATATATATATATATATATATATATATATATATATATATATATATATATATATATATATATATATATATATATATATATATATATATATATATATATATATATATATATATATATATATATATATATATATATATATATATATATATATATATATATATATATATATATATATATATATATATATATATATATATATATATATATATATATATATATATATATATATATATATATATATATATATATATATATATATATATATATATATATATATATATATATATATATATATATATATATATATATATATATATATATATATATATATATATATATATATGAAGGCGTGTAGGAGTGTTAAAGTTACTTCGTACGAAGAATGAGAATGAATCCCTCTCACTGATTGATAAACATTACCCTGAAACAATGCACTTCTCTCCCTTCAGAATATATTTAGCCATTAAGGGCTTCTATAACACCCTAAATTGGTGTTCATTGATCTTAAAGGCCTTTAAATTGGGGTCTTTTGAGGAAACACCTGCAGTGCTCTCATCATTTGGTTGGGAAAAGCGTTTAGGGGAAAAAATTTGAGGAAATTTTTTCGTGTAGGGAAGAGGGTTGTTGTCGAGTCTTGTAGTTGTTTCTTGATACAGAAAGTAAAGAAATCCAATTTTCAAAATATTTTTCTTTAAGAAATATTTTTTTTAACTTTATTTACAAGGTTAATGATACCCCCCCCCCCCACCCCCGCCTATTTAAACTCGTTCAAAATTAGTGCAAAAAAATACGATAATTTCAACACTGAAAAAAATGCACATATAATAATGCACGTTTTCTCTCTCTCTCTCTCTCTCTCTCTCTCTCTCTCTCTCTCTCTCTCTCTCTCTCTCTCTCTCTCTTATTATCTTTTTCGTTATTTTTTTTTTTTTTTTTTTTTTTTTTTTTTTTTTATATAAGAATCCTCAGATGCTGATATTTAAATTTTTTTAAAAAAAATAAAAAAATAATAAATATAATATAATATATATATATATATATATATATATATATATATATATATATATATATATATATATATATATATATATTATATATATATATATATATATATATATTAGTAAATGTTTTCATGATTCAAATAATATTTAAAAATTATTTTTTCCTTTATCAAATTTAAAAGAAATTTTTTTTTCTTTTTTTTTTTTTTAATTTAAAAATTTAAAAATCTTTCTAATTTTTTATCCCCTTCTTTTATCCCTCCTAATCCCCTTCCCCCCTCCCCCCCCTCCCTCCTCCCCTCCTTCCCCCTGTGCCCAATGAAAGAAAAAAAGTTTTTTTATTGGATTTCTTCGACTAAGTTCTTCAGTGCGAAAAATTCGTTTCCAAATAGTTTGCAATTTATCTATTAAATTTCAGCAAGATTATTGTTTATGACAAACTTTTAAATTATATATATATATATATATATATATATATATATATATATATATATATATATATATATATATATATATATATATATATATATATATATATATATATATATATATATATATATTATAATCTCTGGTTGTTCGAAGAGTTACAGACAGAATGGATGAGACCGTGTAGAAGGCTTGTCGCACGAACCTTTCTCAGTGGAGGAGGTATGCGACGAGAGAGTTCAGAAGAATAATGTCCATTGTAAAAGCGATAAGTATGACGCAAAACTTTCACGGGGTAGAAAGAGGCTGGAGAGAATTAGTGAGAGCAGAAGAGAAGATAAGACGAAAAGCCGTAGATTCCACCTTGTAAGGAGAACTGTATGAGTAGAACCATTCCAGATGTGTGAATGCATACTCCATTCAGGGGTGAACAACACCCCTATAAAGAGCAAACAGCAGGGGTGGCCAGAATAAATTACGAAGGGACCTTCAGAACACTCAATCTCTTAGAAACTTCTTTTAAAAGAGAAGTAATGTGATCTTTCCACAAAAGATCATGAGAAAAAGAAACAGTGAATTTTAAAGACAGAAGAGGGTTTGAGTTGTGTAGAGTAGAGAGATGAAAACACTGAATTTTTGAGACACTGAAAACGACCATGTTTTCTCTACCTCAGTTTGAAATACGAGAAAGATTAGAGTTTTGTTGCTGCCTCGATTAAGTGCTGTTGGTGCGTCTCTCAAACTGAAAGGAGTAATAAAGAATGGAGTCATTGGCACAGGAG
The DNA here is from genome assembly GCA_009176605.1 of Armadillidium nasatum. Taxonomy (NCBI): domain Eukaryota; kingdom Metazoa; phylum Arthropoda; class Malacostraca; order Isopoda; family Armadillidiidae; genus Armadillidium; species Armadillidium nasatum. The sequence goes on along the minus strand of SEYY01018494.1, from coordinate 32,154 downwards.
TGGATAGGTGATAAAGTAATAGAAAGAAGGTCATTAATGAAAAGTAGAGAATGTGTTCGGGATAGGACAGCTTGAGGAACATCACTATTAATAGAATTCAAGGAAGAAAGATGGCCGTCAATAACAGCTGCTATTGAACGACCAGAAAAAAAAATCGGTGAGAAGGTCCCAGAGAGAAGGAAAGATGCCAAAAGGGGAAAGCTTATAATTCAATGATTTGCGCTAGACTCTATCAAAGACTTTCGATGTGTCCAGCGCGACAACAAAAGATATACCGAAATGCCGAAGAGCGAAGGACCAAGAATCAAAGAGAAGGAAATGAAGATCACCAATAGAGCGTTTTTAAAAACAGATTTACCGGCCATCAGAGGTAAAATTTGAAGAATTGAGATATTTCCAAATCTTCTAATTGAAGATAGATTCAAAAACTTTAGAAAGAGCAGAATATTATATATATATATATATATATATATATATATATATATATATATATATATATATATATATATATATATATATATATATATATATATATATATATATATATATATATATATAATTGAACAGATTTTCGTTTCATCTGTGAATTGAAATTTAATATAGTTAAATAAAAAAAAAATCATCACCAGGCATATATCATCGCTCACACACACACACACACACACACACACACACACACACAACACAAACACAAACACGCTCACACTCCATATATACATACATACATACATACATACAAAAACTAAACAAGTAAAATTGAAAAATGATTAATTCTCACATTGGAAAAGTTCGCTTTGAATAATAATAATAATAATAATAATAATAATAATAATAATAATAATAATAATAATAATAATAATAATAATAATAATAATAATAATAATAATAATAATAATGATAAAAATAATAATAATAATAATAATAAAAATAATAATTAAAATAATAATAAAATATAATAAAGGATCTACATTTGGATTCCAAATTTCTAAATAGCTATTTTTGAATATAGTTTAACTTCTTTAAAATTATTCTTGAGAACAATCTACAGCAGAAGTAGAAAGTATATTTATTATATTCTCCTGACGCGTTTCGTCTCTGCACTTGAGACATCTTCAGAGGAAGTTCTTTCAATAATGAATGAGTGTGATTTAAATTTAAAGCATGCATTTTGCAATTAATCAATTCAAATAATATTAAGTTTCATTGACAAATCATTAAATTTTATATTAATATCAGGTCTACGGTTCTTAATGTAAAATGCCTCCGCTATTTTCAATTTTTGCACTTCACACGACCTATATAATGCTATAAAATGTTTAGAAATATTAGGTATAGTTGACATACCATGCGCATGTGTCAAAATGGGCAAAGATCTTACTAGGCTTGAAAGCGGTGTTGATATGCCCTATCCGACAATTTATTTGTCGTATAACCAATATATGTCGACGTACAGTCAGACTCAGGGCAGTTAAATTGGTATACAACATGATGGTTGTCGTCTGGAGCATCTATTGTATTGAAGGAAGAAGATAGCTATTTCGATTTGTGATAAAGTCTGACTTTGATCTTGTTGTTATTATCTATTGGTTTTATGTGAGTGTTCAGAATATTGCGCAGGCACTTTTCTTCTTTATCAAAATTTAGCATTTTGAGTTTTAAAAAAGAATTTTATTTGGTTCTTTTGGTTATCATTATTTTCTTTAATGTATAATTTCGAAAGGGTTCTGTTTATTAAGGTCTCAATCAAATATTGTGGATGGTCACAGTTAACTAAATTTTGTCTAATGTGAGTGATTTCTTTGTTGAATGATGTCCAATCAGAGCAAATGTTATATGCTCAGTAAACAGTTGAAGATGTCTCAAGTGCAGAGACGAAACGCGTCAGGAGAATATAATAAATATACTTTCTACTTCTGCTGTAGATTGTTCTCAAGAATAATTTTAAAGAAGTTAAACTATATTCAAAAATAGCTATTTAGAAATTTGGAATCCAAATGTAGATCCTTTATTAAATCAAAAGCTGATATTGAGTTCCTAAAATAATAATAATAATAATAATAATAATAATAATAATAATAATAATAATAATAATAATAATAATAATAATAATAATAATAATAATAATAATAATAATAATAATAATGATAATAATAATAATGATAATAATAAAAATAATAATAATAATAATAATTAATTTTTTCCGCTAATCAAAAACTTTTTTTTATTTTTCAGTTTATCTTTTTCAATTAAAATAAAACGAAAATTTTAATTAAAAAATTTATTATAAATACATATATTTAAAATGAATTTCAGGTACGTACTGAAAAGACATATATGCTCCTTTGATTCTGACACCCACCCGTCTCTAATAAATAATTAAAAGTTAATATATATATATATATATATATATATATATATATATATATATATATATATATATATATATATATATATATATATATATATATATATATATATATATATATATATATATATATATATATATATATATATATATATATATATATATATATATATATATATATATATATATATATATATATATATATATATATATATATATATATATATATATATATATATATATATATATATATATATATATATATATATATATATATATATATATATATATATATATATATTATTTCTTTTAACAGTTATTATAAATTAAATGGAGCTAAAAGTAATACTTTGAACAACAGCAGGCAACAGAGTCGCAGATATTAAAATTAAACTATTTATTATTAAATTTATTTATTTATTTTTTTATATTTTTTTTTTTTAATTTTTTTATTTTAATATTTTTTCTCAAGTATTTAGCAAGTAATATTCTGACTGAAAGATTAATTATTTAGGTATGAGTGAAGCTCAACAGAGTTCGGTAAGTCTATTTTCTCTACAAGTTTATAATAAATAATAAATGGACAATAAATATAAATAAATAGATAAACTAATTAATCAATTATTTATTTAATGCTAACAACGCTTCACTACCTTAAACTAGTTGAAAATTACTTCTGCAATGTTAGTGATGTGAAAAATTAAATTTTTATATGAGAGAGAGAGAGAGAGAGAGAGAGAGAGAGAGAGAGAGAGAGAGAGAGAGAGAGAGAGAGAGAGAGAGAGAGAGAGAGAGAGAGAGAGAGAGTTTATTTTCCCTTGAATCATCAACTAACAATTTCTGCAGTAATTTTATTATTATTATTATTATTATTATTATTATTATTATTATTATTATTATTATTATTATTATTATTATTATTATTATTATTATTATTTGTCTATAAATGCGGTAATGTTCTTTTCTATTAAATGTTATTTTTCCTTTTGTGTGTTTTTAAAAAAAAAATTTTTGGCAGCCAAAACTGTTAATGTTAAATTTCAATCTTTGCACATTGGTTTTCGAAAGCGTAAATAGTAAAAATATTTATAAATTTAATTTCGAGACTTTCATCTTATGTTTGACAAGAACCAGGAACCTGACTTGTAACAGAAGGGAAAGGTAGTAGGGATAACTCGCTTGAAAGGGGAATGAAGGACCTTTAGGCGTGGACCCCGTCCCCCTGTCCCCCATCCCCCTGTCCCCCATCCCCCCCCATCCCCCGTCCCCCGTCTGTCATGCATTTGCATTTAGATTTTACTTATAAAAATGAATACTTTTACTTTTAAAAATCTCAAATAAATTTGCGTAATATAAATGCAATTTCAAAGAATATCCATCAACCGACTGTTGCAAATCTCCTTTTCTGACATTCGCTTTCCGAATCTTCAAGTAGATGCCTCATAAATATAGAAGCGATTTTTGAAATTTGTTGATTTTATTTAATATTTTACTATTTATTCTTTTTTTTGTTTTTAGATTTTTTAATTAAAAAAAAAAAGAAAAATTTTTTAAAAACTGTTACCATTGGGATTTGTTATTAACATTATTATTTAACTAACTACTAACAAAAAAAATGACAAAAAGGAAAAAAAAATCTGTTTAATAAATCTGAAAATTCTTTAACAACTTCTCAGATAACAATTTATAAAAGAGGATTGATAAAATTGTTTAAAATTTGAAGGTTAGATAAATTAAACCGTTCCACAAGTTTGGTAAAACAAAAAATTTCTTTAAGTATTTCTGTAAATAAAGAACAATATCAATTCAAAGGGGTCTTTAATCTTGTGAATAAAAAGTGGTAAATCAGACGTAAGTTTTACCAACTACGTTTCAAGAACAAGAATTAATGAATTCGCCTACCAAAAAAAAATTTACCTTTTCTTCGCTTAATGCAAATTCTTAATAGAAAAAAAGAACGGGAAATAAGATAAAAAGAGCTTCACAAAGGCAAAGTTTAGGCATCTCTGAAAGAATTTTTTTTTACAAGAAGAAATAGAATAATAAAAAAAAAGATGGCGCAGGGAAATACCATAGAAGAAAAAGAAAAAAAAAGATGGTGCAGGGAAATACCATAGAGGAAAAAGAAAAAAAAAAAGAAAGCAAAAATATTGTATGCCTTCAAAACAATGACTCCAGTCTTGAGTTAGCAAACAAACGCATTTAACAACGACGAACTTTTGAGAAGTTGCTTTTCGTATATACTTCTAAAATTAGGCGTAACTTTACAGAAGGAAACTTATGAACAAA
>SEYY01018494.1:7500-15000 GCA_009176605.1 Armadillidium nasatum | reverse complement strand
TGTAGCCCTGTGGGCACAACCAAATGTTATAATGTGATACAGTGTGATGGATGTTATGTTTTTCTGTCAGATGATGTGCAAAGGGTTAAACTTGGTCGTTCAGAAGCTAAACGTAGTCAAGGTTGGTCATCCTTGGAGATACATCAATCAGACGCCTCACTTCTTCATGGTTGAAAGACCCCCAAAGCATCAAAGATTCTCCCCCAGAGTGAACCACAATTTTCAGGCAGTTCTTCCAGAAAATTTCGGATGGCCAACAATGCAAACCCACCAGGAACATCTTTCTCATACAGGTAGAAAAACCATTCTTCGAAACAAATTACACATTTCTATAGTCATTAACGGTCCAATGTTTTTGTCTCCTAGTCCATTGATACCATACAACTTTGAATGCAGCTATAAGCAAAGACCTTTTGCATTCTATTCGGTTCCATATATTCATCCTATGTAGTTGCTTGCGGAGAGTTCTTTCATATATAGGTTGCGATAGACAAACGTTAACGAGTATTTGCAATTTTTGTTTGGATATGAAGTGATCTTCATTCAAAAGGCCTTAAGATTCACCGTCGGTTCCTATTTGTCGTTGACAATGTCTTGTCACAGTTCTGAAGGGAATTTTCTATTGATTCGTTGTGACTTCTGGTGCACCTGTATCACCGTAATCTTCGCCACACACTCAAATTCAGTAACTTTGCCCAAAATATGATCATTAGCACCCCCAAATGTGATCACCCCATTTTGCCATTCATTTACATATGCTTTGCGGCACATTTTCTCCACGTCTGGAGTTTTACTCTATCACTGCATCATCTCTGCACAATTATTGATGTCTTTTGCACCTGTCCTCTCAATGCCCTGTCAATGCCCTGTCGAATCTCAGATGACGCTCGTGCTCGTGAAAGTCCTTCATGATATTATGTATATGTCCGACACAGGAGACTAATTTTTTTGACAGGTGAACTTATATATATATATATATAATATATATATATAAATATATATATATATATATATATATATATATATATATATATATATATATATATATATATATATATATATATATATATATATATATATATATATATATATATATATATATATATATATATATATATATATATATATATATATATAATATATATATATATATATATATATATATATATATATATATATATATTATATATTATAATTGTAAAGAGTTAAGAAAAAAAAAAAAAAAAAAAAACAGAGAGAAGAATAAAGTTAGGAGAATGATCGGAAAACGAAATGGATTATAATAATGAGAGAGAGAGAGAGAGAGAGAGAGAGAGAGAGAGAGAGAGAGAGAGAGAGAGAGAGAGAGAAGGACAGATATAGGCAGATAGAAATAGACAGAGAAAAAGAGAGAGAAAAAAAACTCTAATTAAAAACTTCGTTTTTTGTAATGAGTCTCCGGTGAAGTTTATCGTTTCCATAAAAGCAAATTTAATTGTTTAGAAACGTCAAGAACTCTCTGTGTATGTGTATGTGTGCATATGTGAAGGTGTGTATCTGTGTGCGTGTGCATTTTTTTAAGTGCGCGTATGTGTGTATAAGAAAATAGAGATCAATCATTTCTTTATTATCTCATCAGAAGAAATATATTTATTTATTAATTAATAAAATAATTAATTTTAATAATAATAGTAAAAATAATAATAATAATAGTAGTAATAATAATAATAATAATAATAATAATAATAATAATATGTAATGGTAATAATAATAATAGTAATAATAATAATAATAATAATAATAATAGTAATATTATATATTATTATTAGTATTATTAATACTACTACTAATAATAATGATAATTTCGTAATGCCAACAAATAATAATAATTATTATTATTGTTATTGTTATTATTATTATTTACCTTTTTTCAAGGTTTAATATTTTATTGTATATTTAAAACCCCTCAATAAAATTCCATTAAATATCAGAAAGCGATTTCTTTTTCCAGTCATGGACTGGAATATTTTCTCTCTCACCTTTAGAGCTTCTAAAATCTGAATCAAAGCCCAAAATGTGAGGGAAAAATTTGCCAGTGTGATTTAAGCCTTGGCGAAGGGGAGGATGTGTTAAATTTTCCCTTGGAGTCTGTGACATGTTGAACTGAGAAAGAATTATTTCAATTAACAATTTTTAAAATGTTTTTAATTATTTATATATTGTTACTTAAGATTAATAACTAACATTTTCAACATGTTAAAAAAATGGTTAAATAAAAAGTTGAATTAATTTCTTAATATAAATTCAACATGAAATTGGAAAATAAGAATTTATTTTTGTTTTGTAATATTTTAATTTTGAAATTTTGTCAGGCGCATTTTAATTTGTATTTAACACATGCTGAAGTTAAAAGAATTTTAGGTATTTATATATATATATATATATATATATATATATATATAATATATATATATATATATATATATATATATATTATATATATATATATATATATATATATATATATATATATATATATATATATATATTTAATATATATATTCTAATATTAATAATAATAATAATAATAATAATAGTAATAATAATAATAATAATAATATAATAATAATAATAATAATAATAATAATAATAATAATAATAATAATAATAATAATAATAATAATAATAATAATAATAATGATAAAATAATAATATCAATGGCAACAATAATAGTAACAATAACAATAATAATTTTAATAATAATAATAATAATTATTATTATAATAAACACCATCACCTTGTTATAATTACATGAATGTTGACCACAATAAGCAATTGTAAACACGACTATGGTTAATAATAGTTTAAAAAAATTACCAAAAAATCTATAGATCTCTTTGCATTTATTTAGATAAAAGGTAAATCGTTTGCAATAATGGAGATAATACAAATCTCTGATGGCAATTGAACAAGACATTGCATTTTAATTACAAATTACTTTAATCATATAGACTAACTACATACACACTAATAGAAGTAATATATCTTTAAAATCTCCAGAATAATAATAATAATAATATATAATAATAATAATAATAATAATAATAATAATAATAATAATAATAATAATAATAATAATAATAATAATAATATAATAATAATAATAATAATAATAATAATAATAATTAATAATAATAATAATAATAATAATAATAATAATAATAATAATAATAATATTAATAATACTAATAATAATAATAATTAAGAAAATGAAAATAAAATAAAAATAATAATGATCATCATAATAATACTAAAAATAATAGCAATAATAAAGAGAATGAAAATAAAATAAAAACAATGCTAATATTCATAATAATAATAAAAATAAAAATAATATAATTATAATAATAATAATTATATTAATAATAATAACAATCATGATAATAAAGCAAACTAATAATAATTATTTTTATTATTATAATCAAAATAAACATAATACAACTTAATGAAAATAACATTAATAATAATAAAAATAATAATAAAAGTAATATTAATAATAATAATAATAATAATAATAATAATAATAATAATAATAATAATAATAATAATAATAATAATAATAATAATAATAATAATAATAATAATAATAATATTAAAGCCATTAGCTATGCTTTTATTACTTGAACGTCATCTCCATTTTGAATTATTTATGCAAAAAGAATTTCTTTTCTCTTTTGAGACAAAATATTTTTAATTTAATTCTTAGTTTTTTCGTCTTGTTTTTTTCCTTAATTTATTTTAAATGCTTTAGGAAAATTATTATTATTATTATTTTTATTATTATTATTTCTATTATTATTATTTCTATTATTATTATTATTATTATTATTATCATTTCTATTATTATTATGACTGTTATTATTATTATTATAAAGCTGTTAATGTTATTATTATTATTATTATTATTATTATTATTATATTATATTATTATAATTATTGCAATTTTATTTATAATTATTATTATTTTTATTATTGCTATATTATTATTATTATTATAATATATTATTATTATTATATTATTATTATTATTATTATTATTATTATTATTATTATTATTATTATTATTATTATTATTATTATTGTTAATATTATAATTATATTTCTTTTCTTCTCTTTTGCCCTTTCTGTAATATATCTTTCTTTTTCTATCTTTTCCCAAAATTGATCTTCATTCCATCAAGAGCAGAGATTTTAAAGAATATTTTTTTCCTTTTAAGAGAAATTTGTCTTTCGAGATTTTTTTTTTGTATGTCGTTAATTGCTATATAATTGGTTCCATTTTCTTTCTCCTTTGTTGACTTTGAAAGACTTTGCCTTGGGTCGGCAGTGACGTTTTTTTTTCTTCTGTGGACTGATATGTGGTCAACGAAGATTAATTTGGTACATTTGATAGCAGATGATTATTTTTATTTAATTCTATTGTTTAGATTAATGGTGACTCATCATTATTCGTTTCGGTTTGAAAGGGTTAAAATGTAATTAAATTTAAAAATGGAAATTTTATTCCAGTGCTTTGCTGATCATATACTCGGGTAAAGTATTTTTGTAAAGTAGTAAAAATTTCACATGATACTCTCTGTTTTGATTATTTAAAATTCTTTAACGCTACTTATTATTCCTCCAAATACAACTTCTATTACTCCTGTTTCAGAAGTTAATAACTACTGTAGGAGTCACCGAAGAACTTTTACGAAACTGGGTGGGGCATCCAGTTTCTTTGACACCTAAAAAGTTCAAATCTCATTCATGGAAGTTTTGGTTAATTGTTATTTTTATAAGGTTTGTTTAGCTGAGTTTCTTGTCTCGTTGGATAAAAGGGTAAAAATATTAAAGTCAAGAAAATACTATTTCAAATTTTAAAGGTACCTGAAGTGTATGTAGGGAAAGCTTTAAATGTAGTCTAACCTTTGAGAGGCTCACAATGATATTAATTTCATTAATTTTGTGGTTTTTCAATTGTTTTACTTTTTAAGGCGGATAGAACGCTGAATGCCTTGTTTCTGATAATATAAAAAGATTTTAAGAAATGTAAGGCATTCAGTTACTCCAACAAGAGGAGAGAAGCTTTTGATAAATTCTCCTTAAAATTTTCATTAAAATTAGAAAATTCTCCTTAAATTTTTTGTGTCCAGCTTGAACTCCTACTCCGGCTACAGCTCCGGCTCCAGCTCCAGCTCCAGCTCCAGCTCCGGCTCCAGCTCCAGCTCCAACTCCAGCTCCAGCTCCGACTCATGCTCTAAGTCCGGCTCCAAATTCAGATTCATACCTCCGGTAATAACATTTCCTAAGCAACCACTATCGTATATATAATATATGTTGTATAATATATATATATATATATTATATATATATATATATATATCTATATAATATATATTATATATATATATATATATAATATTAATATATATATATATACTATAACAATATATAATAATATATATAAATTCATTATTTAAAGCCAGGTTTTAAGACCTTGAACCTGGCTTTGTTTCAACACTAGAAAGGATCAGAGTTTATCTAAATTGTGTAACAAGATATTTTTTAATTAAAAATCACATTTTTATAATTACATTTACAACTGCAGCTCAAAATTACAATTTGAAAATGCCAAATGTAAATATGATGACTCAACAAATTATTATTCGGGGTCTAATTTTAAGCAGATTAAACATAATCTGACAAATCTATTTCATAAAAATGAACATGATATTATAATGCTTGTTGTTGTTGTTGTTGTTGTTGTTGTGTTGTTTTTCTTTTTTTTCTTTTCTTCTTCTTTCTTCTTCTTCTTCTTCTTCTTCTTCTTCTTCTTCTTCTTCTTCTTCTTCTTCTTCTTCTTCTTCTTCTTCTTCTTCTTCTTCTTCTTCTTCTTCTTCTCTTTTCATCTCTTCTTTTTTTCTCTTTTCTTCTTTTTCTTCTTCTTCTTCTTCTTCTTCTTCTTCTTCTTAATAATGATAATAAATATTATTAATTATTACTTCTATTATTGTTATTATTATTATTTCCTTTACAGTATTTTCTTACATATACTAACCAATATTAAATTTTAGAGCAATAAGTTTAAAAAACTTAAATTCCTCCAGTTAACATTGCAAACAAATAAGTGCCTACTTTGTGCCAGGTTTTCTATTTTTTCGATGTTAATGATACGAATGCCACGATACGAGTGCCAAGTCATTTCACGTCAAATAAATCTTAAATTAGTAGTTGTTTATAGGGTTCTTCGAATTTTCATTTCTTAAATTAAAATGATCATTATTATTATTATTATTATTATTATTATTATTATTATTATTATCATTATTATTATTATTATTATTATTATTATTATTATTATTATTATTATTATTATTATTATTATTATTATCATATCATTATTATTATTATTATTATTATTATATAATTATATTTTTAATATCATTATTATAATTATTTATTATTATTATTATTTTATTATAATGATTATTATTTTATTATTATAATATTATTATATATTATATTTTTATATTATTATTTTATTACATTTATAATTATTATTATTATCATTAATATTTAATTTTTCTTATTATTATTGTTATTATTATTATAAATATTATTATCATTATTATTATTATTACTATATTATCATTATTATTATTTTTAATATTAGTATTGTAAATTTTATTATTTTTATTATTTTTGTTCTTATTATTAGCTGTAGTAGTTTTAATATTGTTATTATTATTACTCTTATTATGATTATTTTATTATTATTTTCTATATTGTCGTCAATATTATTATTATTATTATTATTATTATTATTATTATTATTATTATTATTATCATAATTATAATTATTATTATTAATATTATTATTAGTAGTAGTTGTAGTAGCTGTAGCTGTTGGTTCTGTCTAGTTCTTTAATTTTACCGTTAGATAGTAACAGAAGTATTAAAAATAAAGAACTTAATGTCCAATCATAAAAAAAGCAAAAAATTTTATATAATTGTTTTTTTTTTTTTTTTTTTTTTTTTTTTTTTTCTTTCTCTCTCACACATACACGCAAATACATTCACACACGCACGCACTTAGACACCCAAAAAAAAGGGAAAAATAAAAAACTTCATTTTTTCCGCCTATTTTTTTTTATTACATAAAAGGAGAAGAAAAAATAAAAAATAAAAAAAAATAAGTAAGGCCAACAAATCTGTTTCTTCTTAGCCATGATTTTCTCGTCTGAACCACCAAACCTTTTCTTCTCTCTGTAGGAGGCTCAGCGAAAGGAAAAGAAAGCAATATAATATTTTACGCTCTACATTTTCTTTCACCCGCTCTATAATTATTATTATATATATATATAATATATATATATTATATATATATATATATTATATATATGATATATATATATATATTATTATATATATATTATATATATATATATTATATATACTATATTATATATATAATATATAATA
>SEYY01018493.1:80000-83730 GCA_009176605.1 Armadillidium nasatum | reverse complement strand
TATTTATTGACTAATAAAAATAATAAGTTGGTGAAGCTCAAATAGTGTCAACGAAAGTGTATTTTATCTATCGTTTCATTTTAGCATTGATGTTTTGAAATTTTTTTTCCTTTGTTTTTAAAATTTGCAATTATAATTTTAATATCATGTATCCACAATTATTTTAATTTTTAATACGTCACTATATTAATAACATTATCACAACATACACTAAACACTAAAATACACACATTTACAAGAAATAGGCTTAAAACTAGGGTATAAACACAGATATAAACACATTATAAGCCTACGTCACTCACTATATTATGAATAAATATTTAACAAAATTAATCTTAATATATTTAAGAATATTATATAATAAATTAAAGAAATAAATTAAAATAAAATAAAAAAAAAAAAAAAAAAAAAAAAAAAAAAAAAAAAAAAAAAAATAATAAATATAAAATAATTAATAATTAAATATAATAGTTAATACAAAAATAAAACATCATTATTTAATAAAAAATATATTATTATTAAATAATAAAATAATAATAATAATAATAATAATAATAATAATAATAATAATAATAATAATAATAATAATAATAATAATAATAATAATAATAATAATAATAATAATAATGATATAATAATAATAACAATAATAAAAATAATAATGACAATTTTAAAAATAACAATAATAAAAAAAATGGAGATGAAGATAATTAATGCTGATTAATATAATATTTTTGGCCTTGTGAGCAAACGATTTGAAAGACCTATTATTTTTTTATTCTATTAATAAGTCATTAAAAAGTTTCGTTGATTCCTAGGTCAATGATTTCTTAGCTTTTTCTAATCAATAGAATCAAGTGTTTATATTTCTCCCTTCGAATTTGATTGTTGGGAAGATATTAAAAAAATGCAGGCGTTATAATTTAAATTTTTTTTGTTCTTTTAATTAATTAATTTGCACGTTAACTTCTGCAATGTTATAAGCTTTTCTCCCCAACTGTGCCGGAGTTTGAGTAGCCCAGATTCCATGTGACCCACCAGCAGGTAGGGATATTTTTATCATTTTTAGAAAAAAACATGCTTTTTTGTCATTATTTTTTTTTTTTTTTTTTACCTTTTTCAACAATGAAATTGATCGGGAAAAAACCGTAGATTTTTATTATTTTTAGTCCGAAAAAAGGGGCGACGCTCCCAGGCCAGACTTTAACGTTTTGCACCTCACATTACCGGGAAAAATATCACTAATTCAATAAAATAATGAGTGTGACCTGCCGACTGGTCTTGCAGCACAGGGGGAAAGTTTAGATGTGATTAGCCGGCAGGTGACATGGCAGTCAGCAGGGATATGTTTTGCAAGTGATAAAGCCTCAAAATTTTAATTTTTTTTTAAATAAACGAATGAAGCGTTTTTGCATAGTAATAACCGAGTTTATGACAGTGAATTGAAATGTTGTAGCAATACAATAAATGTATATGTACATTTGCGTTATATTTTTCATTACATGTAACTAGTTACTAGTACATGCATATTTTTCGCTAATTTATTTTCTGGCTCTTTAAAATGTTTTTAAAATGTTAATTTCTCGTCAAATAGTACTCCTAGAATTTTTTGCGCTTGAGGTTCTTTGTTAATTTCACTCCATTTTCTTTTATAGTTATATTGCTGATAATAAGATATGAAGATTTTTTTTTTATTTTCAGTAAAAGTTGATTTGAATTTATCTATGTCATTAATCTATTTAAAAGTAAGCGACTCTTTTTTGAGAGGGTGTATGACGATTTTTATCATTTAACAATATCGATATATCATCCTCAAATGCGAGAGAGTCATGTGAGTTGAATAGGTCATTTGCATAAATAATTCAAAAACCATGATAACCACCAAAAAATAATGCTATATATTAATGAAATTACAAGTCAATCAGAATAATTTGCATTAGAAAATATTTATTTCCTTTCTGTTTTTACTTTACTTTATTTTATTATTTATTTATTTATTCAGCTATTCTGTTTCATTACATTTTAGGGAACATTGTAGTTAAAATCTCATAAAAATTCTTTTATTCCTCTTAATGAATATTTTAAAGTCATTTTAATTTCATCAACTTAAGAAATTATAACAGTTTTTTTAAATAATATTTAAATATTTCTTCAAGTATTTTATGTACAGAGGTTCATTAAAAATAATACTTAAAAATTTAAATAAAGATTCAGGTTTGCAATACAAAAAGGTTTTAAATCTTTCTTTATTCTTCATTCTGACAAGTGTGTAAGTAATTATATTTTAACATCATTCAGACAAATGTACTAGTAATGCCTAATTACATTATTCTAAAAAATTTACTTATAATGCCCAATTACATCATTCTGACAAATGTAAAAGTAATGCATTATAGCATCATTTGGACAAATACGCTAGTAACATTCAGTCTGACAAAGTGTGCTTGCAGTGATATTTTACATCATTCTAACAAATAAACTATTAATGCCTTATTACATGATACTGACAAATGTACAATTAATGCCTTATTACATCATACTGAAAAATGTATTAGTAATGCTTAATTAAATCATTCTAACATATGTACTGGTAATTTTTCATTACATAATTCGGACAAATGCACTAGTAATGCCTTATTAAATCATACTGACAAATTTTATCATTCTAACAAATGTATTAATAATGCCTTATTATATCAACTTTGTTTGAATAACTGAAATGTGAATTAAATAACAGAGATGACTAAAATAAGAAAACTTTGCCTTTTATTTGTTGCAATATTCCCTGCAATTTAACAATTAGGAATGAAATTTAAGAATATCTCTTAACAGTATTTTTTTTTAAATAAAGAACAACCTTTCAAGACTTTGAAACAGAGAAAGATCATTCTATGCTTATTTATATTTTGCTACTATTTTTTTTTTACTTTCTTAAATTTACTGTTTGAAACTTCTTTACAGTGTTGTTACATCGTCTATAAAATTTAAGTATTAATTATAAACTAAAATTAAAAAGAATGTCTGTAATTCAGTCATAATGTACGCTTTAAATATACATACATACATAAACAAATATTATATATATATATATATATATATATATATATATATATATATATATATATATATATATATATAATATATATATATATATATATATATATATATATATATATCAAGTCAATAGAACATATTAGGAAGATAAAGAAATTTTACCTCCTCAGGGGTCGAACCACCGCATGTTGCGACTGAGAACGACAAAAGACTCGGTGCTCTACCGCTGAGCTATCCACGAACCCGCTTCCAGAACAGTTTCAAGCAACCGATCTTCCCGTCAAGGTACCGTCACCAGGTATTCACCCTGTTCCTCCACCGCTCTTTAAGCTTTACTCATTAATGCTTATAAACCAAGCAGTAAGTTGTACCAAGTCAATAGAACATATTAGGAAGATAAAGAAATTTTACCTCCTCCTTTATCTTCCTAATATGTTCCATTGACTTTGTACAACTTACTGCTTGGTTTATAAGCATTAATGAGTAAATCTTAAAGAGCGGTGTAGGAACAGGGTGAATACCTGGTGACGGTACCTTGTCGGGAAGATCGGTTGCTTGAAACTGTTCTGGAAGCGAACTTTTTTGAGTTCGTGGATAGCTCAGCGGTAGAGCACCGAGTCTTTTGTCGTTCTCCGTCACATGAGGTGGTTCGACCCCTGAGGAGGTAAAATTTCTT
>SEYY01018493.1:65000-75000 GCA_009176605.1 Armadillidium nasatum | reverse complement strand
TGACTCTACAGTCTCAACTGTGAACAGCATAAACATCCTTGTTCCGAACATTAACTATATACTAAAAGTGCCTTAAAGCAGCTGGTTGCTCTATTCACATTACGGGAAATTTTCATCTAAAAAGTTTTTCCAATTATAAAGTGATCTTATCAGAACTAGTATGGAGTACTGTTTTCGTATTTAAAGGGGAATCGGTCCAGTTTTTCTTTTGAATTGAATTAAATTTAAGGCTTAAAAACTAATAAATTGTCCCTTATTTTCAAACTCCCTTGACCCTCTATCTCTACTGACGTATCTCACAATATTTATTCAATATATACTACAATGGTAGGTTCGAAGTCGAAGTACCTGCCCTTTCTAGTTCCATCACGATTCTGTAGCACAAAGGATTCCTAGCTTTCCCATGAATTGTTTTAGTTTTGGGAACTCCAGGCTTACTCATTGTGAAGTTTTCTTTTTTCTAGTCATTTTTGTTCTGTGGAACTCACTGCCACTGTTTGTTTTTGCATTTAATCTTCGTCTCTTTAAGACCTCTAAATGAACTCACCTGATAGATTTGGGTTAGGTCTGGGCTGGGTGCTTTTTCCTTTATTATATATTTCTGCCCACTTCTTGAAAAGGGCTTTGCCAGTGAACGGTAGTAATGTGAAATAAAACGTTAGATATTAACAACCTATTGATAGATAAATCTCCGAAAATCAGAAGAGACAATGTAAGGAAAAAAAGTTTCAGAGTTATAAAAGGTAAACCTATAGTAAACAAAATATACTGATGCAGCTTAAGTTGGTGGAGGCCCTTGAAAACGATGTAGGAGGAGAGGATGGGTAATTAAAGAAGAAAATGAAAACCAGAAGGAAAAAGACTGAGTGAAAAATCCTGAAAGAATTGGAAGGATTTAGTGGAGGAATCTCAAAGAATCGAATCCTAGAAAACACAAGACGATGGACAGCTATGCTGTTCCCACTGACAGGGTCTTGAACATACTCTGGGAGTGAATGAAGATTAAAATTAAGATGAAGTAAAAATAATAACAATAATAATTCATCTAAATACTTTATTTTGCACAGTTTATAGATGATCAAGAAGTTTCTGCAGAATATCTAAAAATATCAATAATTTTCATACTGTTTTTGAACAAATATGTAATATATGTAAATTAGAGTAAAAGAGATTCCCTTACTTGTTGGTAAAAATGAAACGCAGATTCAAAATTTTAGTATTGAGAGTGAAAATTTAATTTAGCAATATTAATTGTTTTGTGAAAAACAGTCTAATTGCTAATATTTGTTTTTAGCTCCAGATGGAAATTTTTAAAAAATAATCTTAATTTACTTCATACACTCTTTGCATTTAGTTTTTGAAAGAAACCATTATTGCATATATTTTGCACTCACTTTAAATATCTTACTCAAGAAAGTTTAATTTATTCTTGTATCATAATTAAAATAAGAATATCATTATAAATCCAAGAAAATGATATAAAAAAAACTAGAATGTGGATGGAATATTTTAAATGGTGAATCCAGAGCAGCTCAGCAACTATAGCTGAGGTTCTCTGGAGCTGGATCTTGGCAGTCAAATTTACTCCAGAAAGCTGGTAAATATGGGGCTAAGGTATTTAAAGTACTCCAAACTGGGAACCAATATTTCCGGAGCCAGCCCATATATAATATATATATATTATATATATATATATATATATATATATATATATATATATATATATATATATATATATATATATATATATATATATATATATATATATATATATATATATATATATATATATATATATATATATATATATATATATATATATATATATATATATATATATATATATATATATATATATATATATATATATATATATATATATATATATATATATATATATATAAATATATATAAAAATAAAAAAAAATAAAAAAATATATATATATATAAAATAATATATATATATATATATATATATATATATATATATATATATATATATATATATATATATATATATATATATATATATATATATATATATATTTTTTTTTTTTTATTTCTCCTCTTGTGGGCAAAGGCCAGAGGCCTACCATTGTTCCACCAGAGTTTGGAGGAAAGTTCTGGAAACATGGTCATCAATTAATGGCCGACTTGAACCTGATATATGGCTTTAAAGGTGCTTAAGTCATAGGTAGTTGGGAAAATAGAGAAGGAAGTGTGTTCCAAACCTTACCAGCAGATTATATTGTAAGATTGAGCATAGTTAAATTAAGTCTGGGGTCAGAGAGTTGGACAGAGAAAGGATGAGACTGTGTAGAAAGACGAGTCGCACGAACCCTTCTTAATGGAGGAGGTATGCGACGAGAGAGTTCAGAAGAGCAGTGTCCATTGTAATAGCGATAGTATAGAGAGAGAGTGACGCAACATTTCGACGGGCAGAAAGAGATTGGAGAGAATTAGTGAGAGCAGGAGAATTGATAAGGCGAAAAGCTCTAGACTCCACCTTTTCCAGGAGAGCTGTATGTGTGTGTGAACCACCCCAGATGTGTGACGCATACTCCATACAGGGGCGAACAACACCCCTATACAGAGCAAGCAACTGGGGTGGTGTGAAGAAATACTGAAGGCGCCTCAGAACACCCAACCTCTTAGAAGCTTGTTTAGAAAGAGAAGGTAATGTGATCTTTCCAAGAAAGATCACGAGAAAAAGAAACACCGAGAATATTAAGGAGAGATGAAGGTTTGAGTTGCGTGTTTTCGAAGAAGATATCGTAGTTGTGTGGAAGATTGTGTCGAGTAGAGAGATGGAGGAATTGAGTTTTTGAGGCATTGAAAACGACCATGTTTTCTTTGCCCCAATTGGAAATGAGAGATAGATCAGAGGTTAGTTGCTCCAAGGCCTCCTTGCCTCTATTAACTGTTGCTGGGAGGGGCGTCTTTCAAAATGAAAAGAGTAATGAAGGGTGGAGTCATCAGCATAGGAGTGGATAGGAGATGAAGTAATAGAGAGAAGGTCATTAATGAAAAACAGAAAAAGTGTTGGGGATAGGACAGATCCTTGAGGAACACCACTATTAATAGATTTATAGGATGAACGGTGGCCGTCTACAACAGCTGCTATAGAACGACCGGAAAGGAAAATCAGAGAGAAGGTCACAGAGAGAAGGATAGATTCCGAAAGAGGGAAGTTTGGAAATCAAAGCTTTGTGCCAGACTCTATCGAAAGCTTTCGATATGTCCAGCGCTACAGCAAAAGATTCACCGAAATGCCGAAGAGCGGAGGACCAAGAGTCAGAGAGAAGGGAAAGAAGATCACCAGTAGAGCGTTTCTTTCGAAAGCCATACTGGCGATCTGAGATAAGATTAGAAGAATTGAGATGTTTCCAAATCTTCCTGTTAAGGATAGATTCGAAAACTTTAGAAAGAACGGAGGTTAAAGAAATAGGACGATAGTTAGAGGGCTGAGAGGGGTCCCCCTTCTTCGGCACAGGCTGAATGAGCGCACGTTTCCAGCAAGAAGGGAAGGTTGAAGTAGAAAGACAAAGACGAAATAGTTTACCAAGGCAGGGTGCAAGCTCGGAAGCACAAGTTTTGAGAACCACAGGAGGGATACCATCAGGACCGTACGCCTTCTTAGTATTAAGCTCAGAGAGAGCAGAAGTGACGTCTTTAGAAGAAATTACAATTTTAGGCATAAATGAGTTAGAGGGGGTTGAAGGAGTAGGAACAGCTCCGGAATCGTCTAAGGTTGAATTTAAGGCAAAAGTTTGAGCAAAGAGTTCAGCTTTAGAGGAAGGCAAAACGGCAGTTGTACCGTCAGAAGATACTAGAGGAGGGAAAGAGGAAGAAGCAAAGTTAGAGTTGACATTTTTTGCAAAATGCCAGAAAGGGCGAGAGGAAGAGGAGCCAGAAAGATTATTGCATTTTCGACGGAGAAAAGAGTTTTTGGTATCTCGAAGAATAGATTTTGCACGATTCCGGGATGAAATATAAGTTGCGTGAGTTTCTGGAGTTTGAAGACGACGGTAATCCCTGAAGGCAGCATCCCTGCGGCGGATAGCACGAGAACAAGCAGAGTTAAACCAAGGTTTATTAGGTTTAGTGGAAGGGAAAGAATATGGAATGTACGCCTCCATGCCAGAGAGAATCACCTCAGTTATGCGCTCAGCGCACTCCGAGGACCCCTCCCACGGAAACAGTAATCATTCCATGGAAAATCAGAAAAAGTACGACCGCAAGTCAGACCAGTTAGTGGCACCGAAATGCCAGAAACGTCTCCTCGCCGAAGGCGGGGGCCGTTCTTGCGGAAGACTTGAAGAGACAGGACAAGATACGGAGATAAGAAGGTGATCGGATGAACCCAGAGGAGGAAAGAGTTTAACAGTATAAGGAGAAGGATTAGAAGTTAGAAAAAGGTCTAGAATGTTGGGTTCATCACCAAGACGGTCAGGGATACGGGTAGGGAGTTGCACCAACTGCTCAAGGTTGTTCTGGATAGAAAATTGGAAGGCGAGTTCACCAGCTGGATCATGAGAACTAGATGAAAGCCATTGGCGGTGGTGAACATTGAAATCACCTAAAATGATGATTTCAGAGAAAGGAGAAGAAGAAAGAATGTGTTCTATTTTGGAGTTAAGATAGTCGAAGAATTTTGGATAGTCTGTAGAGTTAGGGATAAGTAGACAGAACAAATGAATTTAGTTGTAGAATTGCAAGAAAGTTTGAGCCATAAAGTTGAGAATTCAGAAGACTCCAAATTAGAGACACGAGAACAGACAACATCGTTGCGCACATATGCGCAACATCCGCCTTTGGCTGAAAATTGAGGATAGAGACAGTAGGAGGAGAAACAGAGTAGGGTTTGCTGTCAGAGCACTCAGACACCTGAGTTTCAGTTAAGAACAAGAGATGAGGTCTAGAAGAAGAGAGGTGGTGTTTCGACAAAGTGGAGATTAGAAAAAAGACCGCGAATGTTGCAGAAATTAATGAAAAACGAAGACCGTGCACCAGGGCAAGCCGGCATAGAGGTCTTGGTGGCGCCAACCCCATCACCGGAGGCCACCAACTCCCAAGTGGTGATGGGGGAAGGAGTAGATGAGGGGCTATGTTTGGAATCCGCCCCTCTTGGATTCTCCGAGGCAGATTTAAGTTTTGCCATTTTTGATTAATTAAAAATAGGTAATGTAAGTGTAAGCGTTTGTAAATATTGTAGGACACATGTGAAGAAGGAGGAAGGTTGGAGCATAGGCACTCCAATGTGAGTCAAGGGTACACTAGAGACCCTCTGAGAAGATGAAACGCGAAAAGGAACGAACCAAAGGGCAACGGAGTGAAACGGAATGGTCTAGCCCTAGAATGGGGGTACTTGCATCGCTTCGGACGGCGCTACGTCCTCCCCCTAAATATATATATATATATATATATATATATATATATATATATATATATATATATATATATATATATATATATATATATATATATATATATATAATATATATATATATATATGCTAATTTTTTTAAATTATTTTTTGTGCAGGGAGATTCTATCAATTATCATGCCACATATAGTGCAAAAATCAAATAGAGCAGGTAGACTACAGGAAAAATTAAAAATTAAGTGACATAATAGACTTGTTAGAACTGTGCATTCGTCAGTAAATCAAAAAAATGGATAATGTTTATGGTTACTCAAAGACACTGTGATTCAATTAATACCTAATAAAGATTATTACTCTGATGCTTCCATACATTCTCTTGATGAGCAAGAAACTGAAATATAATTTACTGAATAAAAGGAGTTGAATTGACAATGTGTGAAATAAAGAAGCATAAAATTGAAGGAATTGAATTTGCAGAAGATTTGAAGCAAAAATCTGTTTAACCCATGATACTGTAAATGGAATTAAATGATGATAATAGAAAAATTTTGTAAATTTTATGATTTTTTTTTTCTGAGAAAGATAAATTTTAAATAACCCTTTTTTGTTGGGTGGTAATTTTTAAAAGGGAAAGTGCTTCTTTCCAAAACAATGAAAAGCCAATTTCTGTTGCGGTAAGGAGGAATGATGTCGAAACGAGGTTTTATGCGTGATGATTGGAAAAAATAATTTTACAAAATGGTACACAATGGCTGAGAAAATTCTGCTGGAGCAATGATTTAGTTACTCATCAGCTAGAAAAAAATATTTTTCCTGCAAAATATGTGTCGTTAGGGCTTCATATACAGCATCCACTTATTTGAATTAATTTGTCAAGACTGGTAAACCTTTATTCATTTTCACAAAACCATGAGACATTCAAAAAAGTAGAAAACAATGTTGGTATAAATGAAGATTAGCAAAATCATGTAATTTAAAGCTTCTTCCTGGATTAAAAAATGCAAAGAAAAAGGAATCGACACCATGCACAGAGTAGTCGATATGATAATGTTTATTGCTGAGTAGATTCAGACATTCCTCGGTCTCAAGGAAGATAAATCTTCATTGAATAATGAAAAATTTCTGAGATGATTAAGATGTTATATATAAAACATAAAATGATTAATTAAATTGCATCTAATGATATTAAAGTCTGAGTGCATGGAAAGTGAAACTACTATTAGTCTTTTCCTAGAATTAATTTACAATTTCTTTGATAAATCAAGTGAAAGATAAGCTTTCGATGAACATAAAGTCTGAAAAGTACTTTGGTTCATGATTAGCAGTTCACCAGACACTTCACATTCGCACCAGAAGCTTGAAATAATCAGACACGAAGAAATCAAAAACAGAAAGTTAGAAGGAAAGAAGTATTTATAGGAAAGTCCTAAAAAGGAATACTCAAATTTATAAGAGATATTATGAAAGTGCTAAAATTCTAAGTGTTTGTTCTAGTTTATTACAATTTCAATGAAAATATTTTTATTTGAATTTGAGTACAACCTGTTATTGAGTGAGAGCTTATAATTAAAGAAACAGAATACATTTGTTAAAAATTTTCCTTATTTTGACTTTGCTTAAAATTTAAAAAAAAAATTACTTTCTTCGAAAATTAAACCTCAATTTTTATTGTTGGAATTTTTAAAAATCATATAATATATATATATATATATATATATATATATATATATATATATATATATATATATATATATATATATATATATATATATATATATATATATATATATATATATATATATATATATATATATATATATATATATATATATATATATATATATATATATATATATATATATATATATATATATATATATATATATATATATGACTAATCTCCTGATCTTCTCTAGTTCAACCCTTTGGGATCCGGCCATCCTCCTTCTCCTCTCTGATGTTCCATGCCTTTACCCAAAATTGTATTTTATCAAGTGCATGGGCTTCTGAAATGCAATAGGAAGGCAAGAGGCCTGGATGTCATTCTTTCCTGAGTTTTAAGGGTGTGTGATTTTGAGTTGTCTCCTTCCTTCGTTAAATTTTTCTCTCTATGCCTCAATGATAGTATTTTTCCTCAGTGTTAGAAACGCACATTTGTCCAACCTATCCCGCTAAAAGTATAGTCGCTCTGATTCTACTAGATATCGCCCTATATACCTCTCTCTTATGTTATGTCTAAGATCTTTGAAATCCTTCTCAACTCCCATTTCTCGGATCATCTGGAATCCTATTCCCTTCTTTCCTATCATCAGTATGGTTTTCGGGCTTCGAGGTCTACTGGTGATATACTTTCTTATCTCACAGATTAATAGTCTTCTGCTCCTAGAGACTATGGGGTATCTTGTGTGGAGGAGATTGAAATACGAAAGGCATTTGACAAGGTATGGCTTGCGTCACTGCTTTCAAAGCTCCCCTCCTTTATGTTTCCTCCTTCTCTTTGCTTACTAATGTCTAGTTTTCTTTCTAATCGTTCCATTTCGACTGTTATTCATGGGGCGACTTCTCTTCCTTTCCTGTCAATAATGGTGTTCCTCAGTGTTCTCTCTTGTTTTCTACTCTATTCTTATTTTTTATTAATGATCTTAGCTGCTCATCTAATTCTGTACATTCATATGTCGAGGAATCGACCTCCATTCTTCTACTCATATCAAATCTGCTCAATTCTTTGTATCTAGAGTTGCCTCTCGTTTTAATCTTTCCGATTCCATTCCTGTTCATCTAGATAGAATTCCCCAGTGAGGCTGTCGCAACCTTGTGAAATTCAATTCTTTTAAAACTCAGCTTCAAGAAATCTCCCTCTCAAAGAAACCTGGTTCTCCCATCTTTCCTGTTGACAATATAAGCATCCTTGCCCTTCACATAAACAAAAGAAATATCTTAGAAACCTATATTAGCAGCAAATTTATAGAGAATTTTTGCAAATAAATATGATACCATAATAATAATAATTAAGAGTTCAAACAGCCATTTGAACTCTTAAAAATATAATTGAGACTAAAAGAATTTGGAGCAGAAGGAATTTTATTGCATCTTTTTAAAATTATATTATTTCTCCATTAGGAGTAGATTATATTTTTCTTTTTAAAGACAGTCTTTGCTAGCTAATAATTCCGGAAAGTTAAACTGGTTGTTGGAGTTCTCTGTTGCATCAGAGTAAACTTCTTAGGAACTGAAAATCAAATAATGCCAGAAAAGATGACAGAAAATATCTGGATCAAAATGTTTTAAGGGACAAATATTTTTATTAAATTCTTTATATATTGAATGATTTTTATTAATAATTGCCTCCTATTTACAAATTCTGTTAAAACTTACCTACCTATGCTGTTACCCTTTAATTAACTTATAATAACAGCTTAAATATTATTTAGTTGGCAAATTAAATGATAATTTGAATAAGTAGCGCAAAATACAATAGTATCATCAGAAGTTTTTAGAAAAGAAATCTTGTTCTTTTTTAAACTTCTAGTGGCAAATTCTATGTATAAGTCCTAGCTGAATTTCATATTTAGGAATTTGCGTTTCGAGCTTTTAAAATATAATGAATTTTTATCGCAAATGAAATTCTCCTTTTATTTTGCTGTATTTACACCATATCTATAAACAACATGTAATTTTCTCTGGCTTTTAAATCAAAACTACAAGCCAAATTTGCTATTTTTCTCTTTCTGTTTTAATGCAAAATAAAATAAATTTATCAACTCTTTATTTACTTTAAAAACAACAAATGTAAATTACTGAGTTGAGAGGCAAACAAATATATTTCAAATGTCTTCTTGAGCATGCATTCATAATACTGCATGATGAAATAAATGCAACAGCAATTGATTTTTCTGTCTAATACCTGCTATGTTAAGATATTCAAAAACTGAATTTAATGTGAAAGAAGACTCAGTCCTGGAACAAAACGTGTTCTAGTTTGCATGAACATAGAAGGAGAGAAAAAATTATTTGGGGCAGACTTGAATTGATTGTAATTCCTTTGTAGTGATTCTCTCTTACGAGTGCACTGAAATGAGATACCACAAGTGATAAAAAAGACATATTCAAAAACATATTTTTGTTGATTGTCTTATTTTGTGTTATAATAGAGAATCATAACAAATTTATTTTAATAATTCTTTGGCTCTTAACTCTAAAAATTTTAGGTCTTAAACCTTTCTTGAAACTCTGTAATTTGTCGTTCATAGAAAATTTTAATTAAATGACTTAAACTGATGTTGTTTAATAATATACACCCATATGTATTATAAAATAGAATTGTTGTACGAGTCAAGTTACTTTCAACCCCCATATCCCTCGTCAGTTCTAGGCAGGCTAAGTTTTTACAGCTATGCAAGTAAGTAATTATGGAGAAAGTAGGAACAAAAAGAAACTGAAAAAATAAATAAATAATGTTCTTTGTTGGAGGTTTGGAGCCTGTCATGGTGTCGGTCATGGATTCGTCTAAAATTGGACGAGTCAGAATCCAAGTACATCAAAGTTGTTTGAATCACGAAGTCTCCTAATCCGTGTTCTAAATTCTGAATTTTCACTAATATATTATATATATAT
>SEYY01018493.1:60000-62500 GCA_009176605.1 Armadillidium nasatum | reverse complement strand
ATTGGTACATAAAGTGTCAATTATTGAAGTTCAAATTATCGAAGGTTTTCATTACTTCTAGAATACAGCAAAAGAATCCCCGAAATGCCGATAAATGCAGAGAAGTAATGATCAGAGAGTATTGAAACTTTACTTTTACAACTCTTCATTATGGAAAAATGTTGCCGATCTAAAATAAGACTTGAAAGTTTAAAATTTTTAAATCTTATTGTTAAGAAAAGTTTGGGAACCCTTGGAGAGAACTGAGTTAAAGAGATAAAACGATCGTTTGGTAATTGTTGTTGAGGGACACTTTTTTTTAGCACTGACTGAAAGACTTCAGCAGGAATAAAAAGTTAAGTTTTATATAAAGAAGCAAAGAAGTTCACGCGAAAGCATAAATTTTGTGACCACTGAATGGATTCACACATCACCGTCATTCTTCTTAGAATTAGGCCCAGGGGGTGGAAAACAAACATTTTTAGATGCAAACACGAAAATCGTCATGAATAATTTGAAGTGGGTGGAGAAAAATGAATTGGTAGGGATTCGCTTAAAGTGGAATAAGAGGTTAAGGTTTGATCCAAAAGTTTGGTTTTAGCAGAAGCAGCAATGGTGCTATTAGAGAAGCAAGATGTGAAAAAGAGCGTTTTGAAGAACCCAAAAATAATATTTTAAATTTTCAGGAGAAAAGATATTTTAGTGCAACAGAGAAACATATCAGTAGATTTTGAAATTAAAAACAGTAAAACAGCTTGAGTTTCTAGTTTGAAAAAGAAGGTAATTTTGAAAAACACCATCCCAGAGAAGAACAGTTCAAGGTTTACGTTTTTTTTAAATAGAAAATGAAATGCACTTTTCCCTTAAGAAAGAAAAGGACTTGCTAGCTTAAAAACAGAAGTGATAGAACATGATAAAAAGTAAGAACTTGATCAAAATAACCCAAAGGTTCAAAATGTTTAACATTATATGGTAAAAGATTGTAACGTATGCAAAGGTTTATGTTGGTTTGATCTCCAAACCTATGGGGGATTCGGGTAGAAACTTCCAACATTTGTTCAAGTTTGATTTGAATTGAGAAATGGAGACAAGATCATCAGTTGTACCTTGGAAACAAGAGATAAATCATTGTCTGTAGTAAACGTTGAAATAACCTAATATTGTAATTTCAGAGAAAGAAGAAGAAAAGCTAATTTATTCAACAATGTGGAGTTCTGAGTTTAGAAGAGTATAAAAGTCAGTAGAGATAAAAAACGGAATAAATGAATAAAGACGAAAGTTAATAAGATGCTCCTATAAAAAGAAACAAAAATTTCAATATCGTTTCACACATATGCTCTAAGCCCACCTGTGGATAAGAATTGAAAACAGAGTAATAAGTGAGAGCAGAGTATAGTTTGCTTTCTGGACATTCAGATACCAGAGATTCGACCAAGAACTAGATTTGAAGTATGGAATAAGACAAAGTGGAAATTAAATTAAACATCATGCATATTCCATAAATAAATAGCCAAAGAAGTCGGTGTAAATTTTCAAGGAGGTCCAAAATCTTAGCGGTATTCACTTTACCACCAGAGACGACCAACTCTCATGCAATGATAGATGAATGAGTAGATGAGAAGCATTCCTTGGTGTAGTTCATCTTTTCATCTCTGAGACAGTGTGATAGTTAGCCATTGGTTAATTTAGTAAAAGAATGTGCTAAAGTGTATGTGTACGTCTTTGGTAATAAGTGAAGAGAAGGAATGTGATTATAAACGTGTATGGTTGTGAGTAAAACGAAGGCACTATTAGTTTAAATGAATCCTGGAAATGACAAACCATTTTCATATATATATATATATATAATATATATATATATATATATATATATATATATATATATATATATATATATATATATATATATATATATATATATATATATATATGAGTATATATTAAAAATGAGTATGAGAAAAAGAAAAACAAAATCTGTAAGTTTATATATATTTAAAATCTGTAAGTAAATATTTTATTACTTTCATTTTATTAATATTAAAAAATTTAACAGTTCCCAATCATGATTATTATTACATTTTTTTTACGCCTTCATATATTCAGCACCCCAATAATAGTGTCGAGACTAAGGGTCAAAACCGAGGTCACAACGGGATTTACAAGTTGGCATACGATGATATCCACGTACTCGAAAAGAGGATTTAATGGATCAGCTTGACGCTTCCTTCTCTTGGAAGTTGGACCATCAACAGGGGGATTAGAGCATCCTCCGGGAGGACAGTCGATTGGATCTAGAAGCCCCAGTCCATTGCACTCACCGAAAACGCAGATAACTTTAAAACGTAAATATAAGAAATGTTGTATATTATTGAAAACAGAACTTTTAAAACATATATTTATTATTATTATTATTATTATTATTATTATTATTATTATTATTATTATTATTATTATTATTATTATTATTATTATTATTTACTTTTTAATAATAGCTGGTACCTATAACTCGTCAAAACTTTTT
>SEYY01018493.1:50000-57500 GCA_009176605.1 Armadillidium nasatum | reverse complement strand
TTAAATCTTATTTTATTCTCTTTTTGTAAATTGTGGGTAATTAATAGATTTCATTGAGTCACTCTAAAACAATTCCTTTTTCAAGGACTCTTCAACAGTATAAAGGAAAATTGATTGTCAAAACCTTTTTATATTAAGATATTTCAAAACTTTTTTTATTTTTATTTTAATTATTAAATAAAAGAATTGGAAATTTTTTATAGTATTTGAAAATAAAACACTAAAAATTTAAGTACGTCTACTGTAAGAAACACTATAAACCACTCCATTTCATCTCTCATGAGTCATTCATTACTTTGCTGTGTAAATGAAAGACAGATTTTAATTAAACTGGTTTCCGTCCATATAAATCCAGAGAAAGTGGTTCCATTTGCTTTATTAGAACTGACATTAAATACAGTATGTTTTAAAACCAGATTCTATTATTTTTCTGGAATAAAGATTATTTATAATTCTGGATAATTTTGAAATATTAAATAATTTTAATTAAAATATTACGTCTTCTTTGTATATAAAAGTCAAAGTTATTTTTCCTTAAAATTTTATTGAATTAAATTTAAGTGCAACTGTAATCATAAAATAAAAAAATTATATTTCTGTTATTTTTAATAATGTGTTATTTTCCCTAAAATTTAAGAGTAAAAGTTACGAATTTCTCAAAATTAGTGTTGTAAATCATTTTGCATTTATCATATTTTGTCCGTGAAAATAATACACTTCCAAGAGAAAAATGTGAAAGCACACAGTACAGTTGTATGATTCTTTAATTTTTGAAAACATTAGAATAATATTCCGATCATTGAATATTTTTCCAGAGCAAGAAAGGCTATTTTGAAAAAAAAACTGTAAACTATGCAGTAAACCAATTCTTGTGAAATTATAAGACTTTCATATAAATACTTTCATACTTGTGATGCGTTCTTTTCCTTTCAATTGATATATGAAAGCCGAAAAGTCACTTAAAAAACATATCGCTTTTCCGGAAGAACATTGACGCAAGTGAAGGATACACAGTTCTTAAGAAATCGCAATTTAATATTTCAATTGCGTGGTTGGAATTATTTAGACAATAAGGAATAGCCTGGAAATAATGAATGGGCATTTTTATATGACAAATTTATTCTAGCTTTAGTTGGGCTTATTTGTTTTTGTTTCTAAGAAGAAACTAAAATTCTATTGCCCATAAAAATTAGGAACCTTCTAATTGCTTTTTTGCAATTTAAGGAATGATTTGAAATCTAAATATTTATTATTCATATTTACAAACAATCAAAACAAGCTTCTAAAAAACTATTCGTTGTATTTTGGAATAACGTTAAATGTCAGTAAACTCTGTAAATTTTTTTTAATTTTCAGCTGTAGGAATATTTGATTTGTACTTGAGTTTTGAGATAATACTATCTAAATTCTTCACTTTAGATAGTCTAGTTCCAGTTGTTCTACTGTGAGCTTCTTCCCAGTTCATCTGTTTGTAGCTACTCTTGTAGAAGTAAACTTCGCTTCCCTTCACGAATCGTATCTAGCTTCTTCCCAGTTCACTGTTTGTAGCTACTCTTGTAGAAGTAAACTTCGCTTCCCTTCACGAATCGTATCATCTTAATATCTGATAATATAATTTGCAACCTTATGTGGTTTTCTGTCTATTAAAACGAATCTCATTGGTCAATGATATTAAGTTAATAAAATAGTTGTAGCACATTTCTTTTACGACCAAGGATTTCCCATTTTCTTACAATTCCTAATAGTCATCAATTGATTGGGCACGTATGTAGTTCCTGATTTTTTAGCTCTCTTCATAGATTTTTCGAAAATACTGCTTATAGCATCGCCTTCATTTTGCTTGTGACTTCGCATAAGGAAATATTAGTAATGGAATTTATTTGGAATTTCTCCACTGCATATAAATACATGACAAGAACAAATCTGGAAAAAATAATTATATAAGTATACATCAATAAAGCCTAAGAAAATATCACAATAATTTTTACTTGTTCTATTGTTGGCTACAACAATTATCCGAGTAGAATAAAGTATCTCTTCCAGGAAGAGAATTTGCAACTTCTTCTATGAGCATTAAAACACATGAACCTATTTCAACAGCACCTCTCTGCCCCAGTCCTTCATGCCAGAAATAGCAAACTGTATGATCATTGTTTGTTTCTGATACCTACAACAAAAAATGAGTTAATCAAATGATTTTTTAGGAATTCCGCCACTTTTTCACTAAACGTAAATTTAAAACAATTCAGTCTTGATTTATAGTAAAAAGCTGAACTTTGTCCTATAGGCACAGGCAGAACTGTTTGTAAATCATAGGTGGCTAAAACAATATTAGAACCCATTTCTTTATACTGTTCCTTATCAGTAGCTTTCCTATCCCTGCTCAAGTTTTTTTTTCTTGGTCCAAATGATAATCTTTTTCCAATTTTGCTTTCTCATCTCGTCTTTCACAAAATTCGCACTGATCCTTCTTTAGGGAAGAAGAATCCAATTTTGAATTCCGTATTGAATATAATAGCACAACAATTATTATTTGTTGAAGGTTTGCCAATATTGCCCGTTCTTTTTCATAGTACCTATGTATTTCGGTAATAGACAATCAACCATCTATAAATTCTCTTGTGTGTTAGCTCATTAAGGGTGGCTTTTCAAGCGAGAGATACAGTTTATGTGTGCTTCTACGCAATTCAATATGTCCTGGTCGATTTTCAGATGTTTGCCATGTTTTCCACGAATGTCTTCTCTCATAATGCCTGAACCAGAAGTTCTTGATTGAATAACACTGCGAATTGTTCTTTCCGTTATTTCTATGGTCTTAATCATGTAAGTTTTGTATATACTCTCTCTCTCTCTATCTCTCTCTCTCTCTCTCTCTCTCTCTCTCTCTCTCTCTCTCTCTCTCTATATATATATATATATATATATATATATATATATATATATATATATATATATATATATATATATATATATATATATATATATATATATATATATATATATATATATATATATATATATATATATATATATATATATATATATATATATATATATATATATATATATATATATATATATATATATATATATATATATATGTATATATATATATATATATATATATATATATATATATATATATATATATATATATATATATATATATATATATATATATATATATATATATATATATATATATATATATATATATATATATATATATATATATATATATATATATATATATATATATATATATATATCTCCAGCCGGTGAACTCGCCTTCAACTTTTCTATCCAGAACAACCTTGAGCAGTTGGTGCAACTCCCTACCCGTATCCCTGACCGTCTTGGTGATGAACCCAACATACTTGATCTTTTCTTAACCTCTAATCCTTCTCCTTATACTGTTAAACTCTTTCCTCCTCTGGGTTCATCCGATCACCTTCTTATCTCCGTATCTTGTTCTGTCTCTTCAAGTCTTCCGCAAGAACGGCCCCCGCCTTCGGCGAGGAGACGTCTGTGGCACTTCGGTGCTGCTAACTGGTCAGACTTGCGGTTGTACTTCTCTGATTTCCCATGGAATGATTATTGCTTTCGTGGGAGGGGTCCCTCGGAATGTGCTGAGCGTATAACCGAGGTGATTCTCTCTGGCATGGAAGCATACATTCCATATTCTTTCCCTTCTACTAAACCTAACAAACCTTGGTTTAACTCTGCTTGTTCTCGCGCTATCCGCCGCAGGGATACTGCCTTCAGAGATTACCGTCGTCTTCAAACTCCTGAAACTCATGCTACTTATATTTCATCCCGGAATCGTGCAAAATCTATTCTTCGAGATACCAAAAACTCTTTTCTCCGCCGCAAATGCAATAATCTTTCTGGTTCTTCTTCATCTCGTCCTTTCTGGCATTTCGCAAAAAATGTCAACTCTAACTTTGCTTCTTCCTCTTTCCCTCCTCTAGTCTCTTCTGATGGCACAACTGCCATTTTACCTTCTACTAAAGCTGAACTCTTCGCCCAAACTTTTGCCTCTAACTCTACCTTGGACGATTCCGGAGCTATTCCTCCTCCTACAACCCCTCCAACTCATTTATGCCTAACATTGTAATTTCTTCTAAAGATGTCATTTCTGCTCTCTCTGAGCTTAACACTAAGAAGGCGTATGGTCCTGATGGTATTCCTCCTGCGGTTCTCAAAACTTGTGCTTCTGAGCTTGCACCCTGCCTTGGTAAACTATTTCGTCTTTGCCTTTCTACTTCGATCTTCCCTTCTTGTTGGAAACGTGCTCTCATTCAACCTGTACCGAAGAAGGGGGACCCTTCTCAACCCTCTAACTATCGTCCAATTTCTTTAACCTCCGTTCTTTCTAAAGTTTTCGAATCTATCCTTAACAGGAAGATTTGGAAACATCTCAATTCTTCTAATCTTATCTCTGATCGCCAGTATGGCTTTCGTAAAGAACGTTCTACTGGTGATCTTCTTTCCCTTACTTTCTGACTCTTGGTCCTCCGCTCTTCGGGGTTTCGGTGAATCTTTCGCTGTGGCGCTAGACATATCGAAAGCTTTCGATAGAGTCTGGCACAAAGCTTTGATTTCCAAACTTCCCTCTTTCGGAATCTATCCTTCTCTCTGTGACCTCCTATCTAATTTCCTTTCTGGTCGTTCTATAGCAGCTGTTGTAGACGGCCACCGTTCCTCCTATAAATCTATAAATAGTGGTGTTCCTCAAGGATCTGTCCTTTTCTCCAACTCTTTTTCTAATTTTCATCAATGATCTTCTCTCTATTACTTCGTCTCCTATACACTCCTATGCCGATGATTCCACCCTTCATTATTCCTTTCAATTTGAAAGACGCCCCTCCCAACAGCAGTTTATTAGACGCAAGAAGGATTGCCTTGGAGCAACTGACCTCTGATCTATCTCTCATTTCAAATTGGGGCAGAGAAAACATGGTCGTTTTCAATGCCTCAAAAACTCAATTCCTCCATCTTTCTACTCGACACAATCTTCCACACAACTATGACATCTTCTTCGAAAACACTCAACTCAAACCTTCATCTGTTCTCAATATTCTCGGTGTTTCTTTTTCTCGTGATCTTTCTTGGAAAGATCACATTATTTCTCTCTCTAAACAAGCTTCTAAGAGGTTGGGTGTTCTGAGGCGCCTTCGTAGTTTTTTTACGCCACCCCAGTTGCTTGCTCTGTATAGGGGTGTTGTTCGCCCCTGTATGGAGTACGCCTCGCATATCTGGGGTGGTTCCACACACACAGCTCATCTTGAAAAGGTGGAGTCTAGGGCTTTTCGTCTTATCAACTCTCCTGCTCTTACTAACTCTCTCCAATCTCTTTCTTCCCGTCGAATTGTTGCGTCACTTTCTCTTTACTATCGCTATTACAACGGACATTGCTCTTCTGAACTCTCACGTCGCATACCTCCTCCACTGAGAAGGGCTCGTGCGACACGTCTTTCTACACAGTCTCATCCTTTCTCTGTCCAACTCTCCGACCCCAGACTTAACCGCTATGCTCAATCTTACATGTACTCTACTGGTAAAGTCTGGAACACACTTCCTTTATCTGTTTTCCCAACTTCCTTTGACTTGCACACTTTTAAACGCCGTGTATCGGGTCACGTCGGCCATTAGCGACCCCGAATCTGATTGCTTCCCAACTCCGGTGGATATTGGTAGGCCTTGGGCCTTTGCCCACCGGAGGAGATATAAAAAAAAAAAAAAAAAAAAATATATATATATATATATATATATATATATATATATATATATATATATATATATATATATATATATATATATATATATATATAGATGGATTTGGAAAAGGAGTATGGTAGAGTTTGTAGGTGGAAATTGTTTGAGGTTCTAAGGGAGGGGGGAGTGAGAGGTAGATTATTGAATGGAATTAAATCATTTTATGAGAACTGTAGAGCGAGGGTGAGGGTGAGGAGGGAACTGACTGAATGGTTTAAAGTGGGAGTTGGACTGAGGCAGGGGTGTATTATATCTCCGTAGTTGTTTAATGTGTTAATGGATGGTGTTGTTAGGGGGATGGAGAGTAGCAATGCTCATTCTAACACATATAATTTTTGTAAGGTTTGGAACACACTCCCTATTGCTGAAAACTTCCGAAAGCCATATATCGATTCAAGTTTGATAATATTCAAGCGAATATATATACTAGAGAATACCATTTAGGGATCTGGTATTTTCCGTAAGAGGATGTTTATATAAAAAAAGATGTTCTTTAAAGTTCACAACTCACATTCTACACTCCATTTGCAGAACCTTCTTTGGAAAAGATGATCCTTTTTCAGAGTAATCTTATAAGGACTTTTGTAACTCCAGGTCTGTTCCTTACGATGCTTCTAAGTTTTAGTAGTTCTGTGAAAATTCTTACATTCATTTAATTTTAAGATCTTTAGAATGTGCTTTTGCGCCCTAATATAAAACTTTTTGTTAGGGTAAAATTTTAGTTGGATTTGTTCTGAAATTTTCTCCCAACCTCCTTGAAAATAGTCCTGACAATAAGAGACATTAACAACTAAAATGCCTAATATTAATAGTAAAAACTATTAATAAAGAAAAGTGGTTACTGTTGTTTCATATTTTTTCTTATTAAAAAAAAAAAAATTATTATGGTAGTAGTAGAAGTAGCTGGTAGTATAACTATTATTTTTAACTCTGAAAGATATATTTGACATTTATTAAAAGAATTATAACCTCATTTAACAAATTATTTCTTCCAATTTCCGACAAATGTGTTGAAAAATGACACTGAATTGCGTTCTAAATAACGAAAATAAATAGTGTATATAAAACAATTCAACAGAGTAAAGCAAAACAAGATCTCAGTTTGGATTTACATTCGAAACGAATTAGTCCTCTCTGAATATTTAAAAAGGTATTAAAAAATATAATATATTTACAACACACACACACACACATATATATAATATATATATATATATATATATATATATATATATATATATAATATATATATATATATATATATATATATATATATATATATATATATATATATATATATATATATATATATATATATATATATATATATATATATATATATATATATATATATATATATATATATATATATATATATATATATATATATATATATATATATATATATATATATATATATATATATATATATATATATATATATATATATAGAAAGAGAGAGAGAGAGATAACTTTAAGAACTAAACTTATTTGCTCTTGCCATTTCGGGCAAGAGCAAATTTCGGAAATTTGATTAAAATATTTAATATAAACTTGATTTGCGGGAAAATTATGTGTTAGAGAAATATTGACTCCAGATTCCGAATCAGCACTGTTAAGAGCTTATAAATAAGCTGTTTTTATATAAATTTCGAAAATCATGCAGTTCGATTTAATAATAATAATAATAATAATAATAATAATAATAATAATAATAATAAT
>SEYY01018493.1:45000-47500 GCA_009176605.1 Armadillidium nasatum | reverse complement strand
TCAATAAGCAATAAATTCATACATTTTCCGATCCCGACTTAAATTGTTACAACTTTTGTTTTTTTCAAATAAATCACTTACTAAGCCCATGAGACTTGGCAGATTCCTCCCGGACACCCTATATATATATATATATATATATATATATATATATATATATATATATATATATATATATATATATATATATATATATATATATATATATATATATATATATATATATATATATATATATATATATATATATATATATATATATATATATATATATATATATATATATATATATATATATATATATATATATATATATATATATATATATATATATATATATATATATATATATATATATATATATATATATATATATATATATATATATATATATATATATATATATATATATTTCCAGTAATGTGTGTAATTGGAGAATGTAACGGATTGTCTATGTTGAAGCCTATTTTATGCCTAGACGAACCAACTGATGCACCAACCGATGAACCCACTAATTCGACTACCAATGGTCCAACTGTTTCATCCACAGATTGAAATACTAATTCTTCAACTAATCCACCAACCAGTGGTCCAACTGATGCATCTTCTACATCTACCACTCCCACAACAAAAAATCCAACTGAATCCTCTACTGATATATTCTCTGAAGAATGTGATGATGATGAGAATTGTGATGATAGTAATGGTAACAATGGAGGTTCTGGTAATAGTGGTGATGGTAGCAATGAGGATGGTGATACTGGAGATGGTGATGATGATGGAAATAATGATGGTAGTGGTGAGGATGATGGTAGTGATGTTGGCAGTCAAGGTGATGGTAATGATGATGGAAATGATGGAGACGATAATGATGGAAGCAATGAACAAGGTGGTGGTGATAACAGTAATGATGGTAATAATAGAAGTGATGGTGATGGAAGTAATGATGATGGTGGAAATGATGGTAGTGGTGAAGGTGACGGAGGCGATGGCAATGATGGTGGAAATGTTGGAGGTGATAATGGTGGAAATAATGAACAAAATGGTGGTGATAATGGTAGTAGTGAGAATAATAGTGGCGATAATAATAGCAGTGAGAATAAAAGACGTAAAAAAAGAGGAAAGAGATCTACTAATCCATTGCTCTCAGTGTCCTCTAACCTTACCGATCTTGTGTGTCAAACATCCAACATTGTATTGGCTCAAATTCTTACAATGGTTTTACAGTTCCTCCTGAATTCCTTAGGAATTTTAAATCCATAATAAAGACTTTCCTTAATTAAAAGTTTATTGCATTATGCATTATAAAATTTTTCTTTGAAATTTTTTTTTAGGTAGTTAATCAATTTTTGTTTGCCTATTCAATAAAGAAAAAAAAAATAATGGTTTTTTTATTCTTTCCTACTTTATTTAGATATTATTTATCAATAAATAAAATCAAGAGTTCTTTGTCGTATTATATATATATATATATATATATATATATATATATATATATATATATATATATATATATATATATATATATATATATATATATATATATATATATATATATATATATATATATATATATATATATATATATATATATATATATATATATATATATATATATATATATATATATATATATATATATATATATATATATATATATATATATATATATATATATATATATATATATATATATATATATATATATATATATATATATATATATATATATATATATATATATATATATATATATATATATATATATATATATATATATATATATATATATATATATATATATATATATATATATATATATATATATATATATATATATATATATATATATATATATATATATATATATATATATATATATATATATATATATATATATATATATATATATATATATATATATATATATATATATATATATATATATATATATATATATATATATATATATATATATATATATATATATATATATATATATATATATATATATATATATATATATATATATATATATATATATATATATATATATATATATATATATATATATATATATATATATATATATATATATATATATATATATATATATATATATATATATATATATATATATATATATATATATATATATATATATATATATATATATATATATATATATATATATATATATATATATATATATATATATATATATATATATATATATATATATATATATATATATATATATATATATATATATATATATATATATATATATATATATATATATATATATATATATATATATATATATATATATATATATATATATATATATATATTGCCTGCTTCAACAACTTCAAGTATTTGGTGAAGACCCTTTTGCTAATCCCAGATTGCTTCTGAAACGAAACCAGCAAAATAAGCCCTTTCTTTAAAAAAAATTTCAACCTTTTAGTCCCTTCGGGTACATTCTTATTTCTCTATC
>SEYY01018493.1:20000-27500 GCA_009176605.1 Armadillidium nasatum | reverse complement strand
CACAACACAATTATTGGATGTACCAAAATTAGAAAGTGGAACCGGAGTCAATATGGCTAATGCTGTATTAAAGCAATTGAAAAATGAAATTTTTACTGATCAAGTCGTTGGAATGTCTTCTGACACAAAGGCTTCAAATGCTGGCCACCAAAAATTAGTACGCATATTAATTGAAGATAAGCTCCAAAATTATTTACAATATCTTCCATGCTGGCATCACATCTTGGAGATGATTCTTCGAAGTGTGTTTTCAGAGGTTCTTGGTGTTTTTTCTGGTCCTGAATATCTTCTTTTCAAGAGGTTTTAAGCTATTTTGAAAAATTTGATCAAAATATCTTCCTCACTGGACTACAGTAAGCTACTCTGTCAAAAATATTAATTGATATTAAGAAGGATATTATAGAATGGCCAATGAATGTGCTCCATTAACGATTGGAATTGTGGGGGGATTGCATGAACTAATTGAGTTGGTGATTATTTTTTTAGATGGCGTACCTCCTAGCAGCATCCGATTTCATGCTTCTGAGTCAATTCATATGGATAGATGGATGAGTAAAGTTATATATTTCCTGAAAGTATGGATATTTCAGAGCCAATTTCATTTATTAACAAAGACAGAAGAGACTGGGCTTCAGATAATTTGCATATTTACAATGAAGATTTATGTAAAATTGTGGATAGATCCATCTAGCCCTGCGGCAGCTCTTTGGAATGATACTGATTTACTACATATCTTAAACAATTCAAAGATAGTAAGAGGTCAACATTATTGGGCAAACCAGACAAAAATGAATAGGTAGAAGATGTGAAACTCCCACCATGAGAGATAAATACTCCTACGGTAAGGGACATGGACGATTGCTCTCAGTGTAAAACTTTGACGATGATGTGCAATATTTTTTAATTCATCAATTCTTTAAATATTTTAAACAGTGTTTTTACTAACATAACAACATAGTCGGAAGGTAATAGTAAGATTCTTTTTTTTTTTTTTTTTTTTAAATTTAAAAAAAAAAAAAAAAAAAATATATATAATATATATATATATATATATATATATATATATATATATATATATATATATATATATATATATATATATATATATATATATATATATATATAGAAATTAAAAATAAAAAACTTTTATCCAATTATGTTTATTAATAAGCTTATTATGGAAAAAATTATTATTATTATTATTATTATTATTATTATTATTATTATTATTATTATTATTATTATTATTATTATTATTATTATTATTATTACTATTTTAGGTAAAATATATTGAATTGTAAATGTAACAAACAAAACATCAAAAATATCCGGAAATGAAGTTTTAACCTAATAATCCCCCTCCTAAAAGCAGTTGACCAACAATGCAAAGAACTGTGAGGAAAATATATATATATATATTATATATATATATATATATATATATATATATATATATATATATATATATATATATATATATATATATATATATATATATATATATATATATATATATATATTATATATATATATATATATATATATATATATATATATATATATATATATATATATATATATATATATATTATATATATATATATATATATTATTATATATATATATATATATATATATATATATATATATATATATATATATATATATATATATATATATATATATATATATATATATATTATATATATATATATATATATATATATATATATATATATAATATATAATAATTTTTTTTTCGATGATTTTTAAAGTAATATTTTTATTAAGTTTTAAAAACGTAAAATAACACTTACCTAATGCTAGAAGGTTTAAAACCCCTGGTAACAAATTTGCCAGACCTCCTGTTACTGAACCACTGACTACTGGAGGTAATGCAAGACAATCTAGGGGCAATCCTAGAAAGGAGTTTTGTGTCAATGGAGAAAGTATTTTTAACCTTTTTTAAACGTTTTAGTTTGAATAATAATTGTAGAAATAATTTGATTATAATAAATTTAAAGTTATATTATATATATATATATATATATATATATATATATATATATATATATATATATATATATATATATATATATATATATATATATATATATATATATATATATATATATATATATATATATATATATATATATATATATATATATATATATATATATATATATATATATATATATATATATATATATATATATATATATATATATATATATATATATTCTTTCTCTAGCAATTAATGTCTCTAACTACAACTTTATTCACAATTTCCAACTAAATGGTGGAGTGTATGCCTATATTAACATTAACACTCCTGTGACACGTCTCGAAAATCTAGAATCTCCTAATTTGAATGTTTTATGGTTTAAAATCTGTCTACCTACTACTACAACTATCTTATGTTTCTGCTACTGCTCCCGTAATGGAACAGATTCTCCATTTCTTTTTCAATATCATACTACTTTTCACGAGACTGTCACTTCTCATTCAAATGCTGAAGTCCTCTATTTAGGGAATTTCAACGTACACCACCCTGAGTGTTTGGGTTCCTCTCATACTGATATAAGGGAGGAAGAGGCCAAATCATTTAGTATTCTTAACGATTTGGAGCAGTTGCTTAGGGAATCCTCACACATTCCAGATCGACCTAACCATTTCTTGAATACACTTGATTTATACTTCAACACTACTCCTTCTAGATAAAAACTCACCATTTTCCATTTCATTGGTAAGTCTGACCATAATCTTATAGCTCTTAGTTATAATGCTTTCTCTCCAACAGTTCAACCATGCCCTAAAAATACTTTCTGGCACTTTAAACGGGCTGATTCGGGGGCAATGCGTCGCTTCTTTGCTAACTACCATTGGAGGGAATATTGCTTTGTCTCGGAGGACGCTTTTGTTTCTGCTGAAAACGAAGGGGGCGTGATCCTTGATGGGATGGGCAGATTCATTCCATCTCCAACTAAACGTTTTCTCCTCAAAATCCATGGTTCGATGGCAACTGCTCACTTGTCCCTTCGGGAGAAAGACAATGCTTTACGTGAATGGGAAAACTGTCCTTCTTCTATCACTCTTACTAATTTTCATTCAGCTGGGAATCGTTGCAGGGATGTTCTACAACGAACTAAACGTACTTTCATAAAAAGGAAGTGCGCTGACCTATATGGCTCTCATACTGATAAATATTTCTGGCCTCTTGTCAAAAATATCTCTAATAACTTCTGTAAATCTGCCTTTCTTCCTCTTAATCGCTCTGATAACTCTGTAGGTAACCTATGAAGATGGTAATCTCTTCTGCCTCCTTTTCGCATCTAATCCACGCTGCTCTATTTTGGCATCCCTCCTCCTTCTCCTACTCCTCTCACTTGTGTTTTGTCTAAAATTTTTGAAACTCTCCTCAACTCTCATTTCCTGGATAATTTGGAGTTTCATTCTCTTCCTTCAGATCATCAGTATGGCTTTCGACGCTCGAGGACAACTGGTGACACACTTTCCTATCTTACTGATCTATGGTCTTCTGTCCATAGGGACTTATGGGAGTCTTGTATGGTGGCGCTTGACATATCCAAGGCTTTTGACCGGGTATGGCATGCGTCGCTGCTCTCCAAGCTCACTTTCTTCTGGTTTCTTCTTTCCTTTGCTTACTCTTGTCTAGTTTTCTCTCAGATCGTTCCATTTCGGCACTTGTAGATGGAACGACATCCTCCTCCTTTTCTGTCAACTGAGATATTCCTCATGGTTCAGTTTTATCTCCGACTCTATTCTTACTTTTCATTAACGATCTTCTCAACTGCACTTCTAACTCTGTTCACTCTTATGCTGATGACTCAAATCTACATTCTTCTACTCATTTCAAATCTGCTCCCTCTTTTGCTTTTAGAGTTGCTCCTCATCTTCAACTTTCCGAATCTATTCCTGCTGATCTGGATGGGATTTCCCGGTGGGGTCACAGCAACCTTGTGAAATTCAACTCATCAAAAACTCAACTTCTTCACATCTCCCTCTCAAAAACACCTCCCAACTTTCCTATCCTCTTCGATGGCTCTCCCTTTGGCGCACTATCTCTTTTCTATCGGTATTACAATGAAAGGTGTTCGACGAATTGGCCTCTCTGATTTCTCCAATATTGCGAAGTCCTCGTTGCACAAGGGGTGCCTTGCTCTCGCACGAATTTTCTGTGGACATAGGAAACCCCATGTTAGACCGTTGTGGTGCCTCCTTTTCAGCCACCTCTGTTCTGTGAAACTCTCTACCATCATTTATTTTTCCTCCAATATTTAATATTCCACTCAAAATAAATAAATAAAAAATATATTATTGTGAAGTAATAATAAGTAAAATATTGCTGATAATTATAATATATATATTATATATTATAATATATATATATATATATATATATATATATAATATATATTATATATATATATATATATATATATATACATAGATGGAGGATGTTGCAACATCTTAAACAATTTAAGTATCTACCACTCAACATAACCCGTAGAGTGATTGATAGGATTTGCTAGAGTATTCCGTTTTACTGTGTTGTCCTTTGGTTCATTCCTTTTGGCTTTTCAGATATTCACCACAAATTTACAAGCACTGGTTTGTATGTTACCTTTCTTTATGAAAAAAAGGACGAAACATTAAGCTATTTCAGGGATATTTGGAGGGGAAGCATTCAAATGATATTCCTCATCCACACCTAACCTCATCATCACTTGGTGGTTGTTGGCCTCTGATTATATGGATAGTACCTCCAATACCCTGTTTCCGGCTTACCCTAGTGCATAGCCTTCTTGTTTAAATAATTTCTGCAGCATTCGCGGTCATTTCTCTAATTTTCTCTTTAACGAATATCATCTCTTTTCTTCTATGCCTATTATTTTCTGTTTAACTGAAACTCAAGTACTTGGAAGCGTGACAGCTAACCTTATTTTGTTATCTCCTACTCTCTCTATCCTCAATTTTCGGCCACATGAGGATGTTGCTAAAAT
Organism: Armadillidium nasatum; assembly: GCA_009176605.1. Lineage (NCBI taxonomy): Eukaryota > Metazoa > Arthropoda > Malacostraca > Isopoda > Armadillidiidae > Armadillidium > Armadillidium nasatum. The sequence goes on along the minus strand of SEYY01018493.1, from coordinate 22,473 downwards.
CTTGCAACGATGTTGCTTGTTATCAAGGGAATCTAATCTGGTGAATTTAGGATTCTCTACTTTACAACTTAAGCTCTGTTGCAATTATGCAACTAAACTTATTTGTTCTGTCAATTTATAACTTATTTCTCATGACTGAGAAACATTCTACGAATATTTAAACTCCAAAATAGATCACATTATTTCTTCTTCTTTCTGCGAAATCATTATTTCAAATGATTTTTACTCCTTTTTTGTAGTTCTCATGATCCAACTGGTGAACTCGACTACCGCTTTTCTATTGAGAAGAACTTTGAGCAGTTGGTGCAACTCCCTACCCGCATCCTTGAGTGTGTTAGCGATAAGCCCAACATTCTTGATTTTTTCTTAACCTCTTATCCTTCTTAAATTGTTAAACTATTTCTTCCTCTGAGTTCATCAGATCACTATTTTATCTTTGTATCTTGTTCTGTCTCTTCAAATTATCCGAAAAAAACGACCTCAATCTTTGGCAAGGTGACTATACTTAGGAACTGTTAACTGGTCGAAAATTCTGTTGTGCTTTTCTGAATAGAATGACTATTGTTTCCGTGGGACTGGTCCTTCGGAGTGTGAAGAGCGAATAACTTATGACATTTTTTCTGGAATGATGGTGTACATTCCATATTATTTCCTTTCATTTAAACATGACAAACAATGGTTAAACTCTACTTGTTAACGTGCTATTTGCTTCAGAGAAAACCATAGACTTTAAACTCCAGAAACTTATTCGGCATATATTACATCCCGGAATCGGGAAAAATCTATTCTTCTCCGTACAAAATACTCTTTCAGCAATTTTGCAAAGATTTTTAACTTTAATTTTGTTCTTCTTTTCTTCCTCAAATATTTTCTGGCAACACAACGGCCTTTTAGCCTTCTACAAAAGCTAATTTTTTTTTACAAAATCAAACTTTTGCTTCTAATTCAACCTTAGAAGAATTCGATCTATACCTCCTCCTTCAACTCCATCCACTTCATTAATGCCTAATATTGTAATTTCTTTTAAATATGTCATTACTTCTACTTCTTTTATACCAATAACAAGGCGTATGGGCCTGTTGGTATTTCTCCTATAGTTCTCAAAATGTGTGCTTCTGAGCTTGAAACAATAGCTAAGTAAACTCTTTCTTCCCTGTCTTTCAACTAGGACCTTCCATTCTTACTGGAAGCGTGCACTCATTCAGCTTGTACCGAGGAAGTGGGACTATTCTTAACCCTTTAAATATCTTCCTTTTTCTTTAACCTTCGTTCTTTCCAAATTTTTCGAACCTATCCTTAACAGGAAGATTTGGAAACATCTCATTTCTTCTAATCTTATTTCTAATTGTCGGTATTGTTTTCATAAAGATGCGACAGATATATCGAAAGCTTTTGACAGAGTCTGGCACTAATTAATGACCTTTCTATCGATTCATGACGATTTCTCCACCTGTAACTACTCCATTCAATAGCAAATATTAAATGACGCAAGAATGGTAGCCATGGAGTAACTAACCTCTGATCTCTCTCGTACTTCAAATTGGGTTAGAGAAAATATGGTTGTTTTCAATGCCTCAAAAATTCAATTTTACCATCTCTCTACTCGACATAACCTTCCATACAACTATCACATCTTCGAAACAACCCAACTGAAACATTTGACCGTCTCTAATATTCTAGATGTTTCTTTATCTCGTGCTATTTCTTGGAAGGATCAAATTACTTCTCTTTCTAAAACACTTCTAAAAGGTACATTGTTCTGTGGCCCCTTTTTAATTTCTTAACGGAATCAATGTTGCATGCTCTTTATAGAGATGTTGTTGCATCTTGTATGTAGGATGCCTTACCCATTTGGGACGGTTCCACTTAGTCATCTTCCGTTTAAAAGGTGAAATCTATAGCTTTTAGTTTTATTAACTTTTCCTTTCTCATTAACTCCATTTAGTCTCTTTCTACTAGTCGATTTGCTTCTTCACTCTCTGTATACTATTGTTATTATAAAATACCCTGCTCAACAAAACTTTCCCTTCACTTACCTAATTCATTGAAAAGGGTTTGTGCGACAAGCCTTTCTACAGTCTCATTCTTTTTCTGTCCAACTCTCTGACCCCATATTTAACTGTCATGCTAAATCTGCGCGAATTCTACTACTAAACTCTGGAAATCACTCTCTTTTTCTATTTCCAACTAGCTTTGACTTGCTCTCCTTCAAAGGTCGGGTATCGAGATATGTTTGCCTTTAATTGGACTATGGTTTTGATATTTCGTAATTCTGATGGATATTAGCTTGAATAATAATAATATAAGAAATAGTACTACTAATAATAATGATAATAGAAATGTTTTTTTTTTTACATGTAATCACCACTAACAGGCAAGGTCCTTTTCATGGAGGGGGAATTATTGAAACAAAATAAATGATAGAATCCCCTCCCCCCAAAAAAAGAAAACTAATGCAAATAGATAAGGAGAG
>SEYY01018493.1:2500-7500 GCA_009176605.1 Armadillidium nasatum | reverse complement strand
CGAACAAATAAAGGGAAAACAAATAAATTGTTAATCTGATGTTAAATCGGGAGGTGATTTGAACATTAATTTGCTTAACTCTATCAATATTAACTCGGTATTTAATTGTTTGAATACAATTATTATCCTACAATCAGTGGTTCTTTCTAATATCTCTATTGATAATATTTGATCCAATATGAGAAATCTTTTATACTTTGCTGTGATTTCTTCATGTATTACTGATCATTTCCGAGTTTCATTTTATTTAAATCTCTTGCGTTTACTGATAGTAAAACAATAAAATATAAGATGTATAATGCAGATGCTCTTTTTGGGTTCAGGATAAGGTTTGAACAGTATAGTTATAATTTTGTCTGAAATGGAGATCCCGATGCCTGTTTGGAGAGTCTGACATTTTAAATAGAAAAAATAATTATTTAGTTTTTCCCAATTAAATATATAAAAAAAAAACAAATTTAAGAATGAAAAGAGCCTAGGGATAAGTCTTGAATTGTCTCAATGTATAAAGAATAAAACATTAAATGTTTCCATTGTGTAGATTTGGACTTATGCCCTTTTATGAGTTTAATGATATAAAAATATTTTAAATAGTTCTTAAATAGCCAAAAAAATTATTATACAAGAAAAAATTGAGTTATGAGGGAGACAGCAAAGGTAAGTGGAAGATTCTTAATAATTTGATTAAACCTCCTAAAACACGCGGTAACTTTGAACCTTTGAATAATGGTACAATGGTAAGAGACCTTTCTCGTGTTTTCACTTGGTTAAATTAATATCTTATTAATATTCCTAGGGATTTGCAGAATGATTTATTAAAAGAAGATTACAACGTAGAATTACTTGATAATTTGGAAAAGGTCCCTAACTCCTTTTTTCTTATCCTGTAACTAGAAATGAGATGTACGTAAAATGAAACAAGTAAGTAACATGAAAGTAATTAAATAAAGTGAAATGAAGTAAAGTGAAATGAAAGTAAAATGAAGCAAAGACTAAGCTTGAGGCTCGTAGGACAAGACCCTTATCAGGTCCATTTTGATAATACCGGTGAGAAAAACTTCTCTAAATATTAAGCACTTTTTTTTGTTTCCTCTGGTGGGCAAGGCCGGAGACCTACCAAATTACACCAGAGTTGGGGAACATTAGGAATCTCGTCGCTAATGGCCAACGTGACACGGCGTTTACTCTTATATTATATATATTATATATATATATATATATATATATATATATATATATATATATAATATATATATATATATATATATATATATATATATTCACGCCTTTGAAACTATATTAAACAGCATATTGAAGATATGTTTTATATAAAATTTCTAGTCTTCCCAGCGAGGAATTGAAACTCGTCCACTAAAAAGTGATTATGCTGCTCAATATACTTACCTACGAGTAAATAACGTTTGAGTTTAAAAGGTGGGGAAGCTGCCCTGTTGCTTCTGTGTCAGAGTCCAGTCGGGGAAATCCTCTGAGTTAGTCTGTATGAATAGTATTTCATGAGCCTTCTCATTGTGATTCTCAATTAAACTGTCGTGATTCAGTTGATAACTCTTTGACTTACGTCTTAGATGTCGGGTTTCGAATCTTCGCTCAGCAGACTTGAAATTTTATTTAAATATCGCGAATATGCAGTTTAATATATTTAACTAGATAGCGTCTGTCTTTAAAACGAAGAAAAGTTGACTTGTTGCCTCTAAATGCGAATGCAGTATGGGATTCTATGAGTTAATCTACGTGAGTCTTCATGAGTCTTATCTTTGTAAATCTTCATTTGAACTGTTGTGGCTCAGTGGGTAGTGCTTTGACTTACCATCTTATATATATATATATATATATATATATATATATATATATATATATATATATATATATATATATATATATATATATATATATATATATATATATATATATATATATATATATATTATATATATATATATATATATATATATATATATATATATATATATATATATATATATATATATATATATATATATATATATATATATATATATATATATATATATATATATATATATATATATATATTCCGTTAGGAACTCGATTTTTAATGGAGAATTTGTCACAAACAGCTTTGTTTCTTTTTAATATTTAAATCCCTTAATTCTAGTTACAAATTCACAAATGATATAACAACAATAAAACATTAGTTCTTCTTCAATATTTGTTAGTTTTAAAAGCACCGTGACTCTCCATACCATTTTAGTTTTCTTTTCGATTTTTCTATAAAATATTAATAACAATTAAAAGGTAATTAAAATGATAGTTTTAACGTTCAATTCGCTGACTACAGGAAAGGTCCTGTGGCAGCTATATTGTATGCCGAACTATTTGACATTTTCCCACTCACAACTTTCCCTAGGCTAGAGAATACTACGTCATAAGATAGCCCTTTTCTTATTAACTTATTCAAATGGCCTTTACTTTGGTTATAACAACATTATTTTATATCAAAATCTTGATTAATTAGTCTAGAAATCTAGCAGCATCAGAGATCAATGATAATACAATCTTCATAATAAGCCTTTCATATAATAACAATTATTGAGCAAAATGAGAGAATGTCGAAATCATTACAGATTCATTTTTGGCCACAGAGGGAGAGGGGGCTGGGAGTTGTACCAACTTCCTTACAACATATATATATATATATATATATATATATATATATATATATATATATATATATATATATATATATATATATATATATATATATATAATATACATATAATTAACCAAATTCGGGGAAAACAATCCAAACCAGGATGAAATAAACAATAGATATATTAATCAAGTTGGTATTAGTCAAAAAATTCAACGATAATTATTCATTTCCAATGACACACATGAAATTATTTTCATTAATTACAGAAATTTTAAACAGTAATTAAGCGCCACACTACACTGCGTCGCATTATATATATATAATATATTATATAATATATATATATATATATATATATATATATATATATATATATATATATATATATATATATATATATATATATATATATATATATATATATATATATATATATATATATATATATATATATATATATATATATATATATATATATATATATATATATATATATATATATATATATATATATATATATATATATATATATATATATATATATATATATATATATATATATATATATATATATATATATATATATATATATATATATATATATATATATATATATATATATTATATATATATATATATATATATATATATATATTCATTCTCTCCTCCTACTTTTAGAACAGTTTAGGAAAGCGCTCTCTTTCTCTCTTTGCTGTTGATTAAATTTTTGATGGTGTTAGTTTTGCAAGGAAATTTAAAGCCTTAATGATTTTGTAGAACCTACCAGGGTTTTAAAAAGTTATTTTCGAGTTTTAATACATTTTTCTATGTGAAACTTATTACCATATCTAAAAGTTCATTTATTACTTTAGTAGTTCTCCACGAATATTTCACATCTATTTTCCACCATCAGGTAGAAGTATATGAAAACAAAGAAGTTATTGCTTTCAACTGAAAAAAAAAATTCCTTTATGTGTACACTATTACTATCTGCTTGACTTCAGGATTTCGATCATAGAAAACGAGAGGTATCACTAAACTTCAATTGAAAACCCTCCTATTCCTTACTCTTTCTTGACATTTATCTATAATCTTATTTAAAGATGTCAATCAGTTTTAGCTTAATAATTTAGTCACTTAATTCAATCCTATTTATTTGGCTTTGAACTGGCTTAAATTAGGTTTGTATTCCCTTTCATTGCAAGTTACAATTTAATTTAAATTATTTAATAAATTTAGACCAACAAGAAAATTTGCTCTTCAGAAAAAAGCAGTTGAATTTTTCCTCACAGATATTTTCAGATAAATATCTAAATATTTTCTTTTAATTTATTAATAAAGAAATCTAATATTGCCACTTTGTAATTTTTAATATCCATCTAGGGATATATACTGTAATGAAGGTAATTACAACTGAACATACAAATCATTGATATCAAATCTATAATTAATTACATAGGAATTATCCATTTTTTGTAGATATTACAATCGTAAAGAAAATTTAATCTTTTATCTGTTTCATTAAATGTATTGCATAAAATTATTTGCAAAAACCCACTCGTCAACAAAATATGATTTCAAATTCCGTAACAAAAGTAGTGGAATTTTTCCTCACAGATATTTTCAGATAAATATCTAAATATTTTCTTTTAATATATTAATAAAGAAGTCTAATGTTGCCACTTTGTATTTTTTAATATCCATCTAGGTATATATACTGTAATGAAAGTAGTTACATATTCTTACAAAAACCTTATACAAAATGAGGAATGAATAATGAGGAATGTTCATGAGGAAAGAGTATTTTACACGCATTTTAAATTGAAATTTCCTAATTTCAATTTCTTCCAATTCCATTTTTAAAGGCATATTTTACATTAAAAGAAAAATCTTTTAAAATTATATGATTAATAATTTCGATATATGTTTAATCAAATTATAATTTTATTAGGTATTTTCATCCACATCTTACTTCCGACAGCCAATAATCATTTCCATTTACACATTCTCAAGTCTCGCGACTCATATCTTGTATGTAACTTTGTGTGCATGTGCATAACAGCTGGCGAATCAGTCGATTTCGTTCTCTAATCTAATCGAATTTATTATTTTTCATATTTTCAATTTATTTTCCTTACAGATATTGCGTGTGGTTATTTACATGCACACAACGTAATAATATCACAAATGATTCCTAACTAACCAGTAATTATTGTATAATTATCTGAAGCTCTTCCTACTTTCAGAGGATTTTGTTTACATCTACGAAATCTAAAATTTCCTTTCTAACTTTCTCTCCCTCTAAGAATTTTTTCCTCTCTATAGGTGTTTCTCCAAATCATTTCCA
>SEYY01018492.1:82500-102500 GCA_009176605.1 Armadillidium nasatum | reverse complement strand
TTCCGATATGTCCAATGCGATAGCAAAAGATTCACCTAAATACCGAAGAAGGAAGAACCAAGAGTCAGAGAGAAGCTAAAGAAGATCACCAGTAGAGCGTTTCTTACGAAAACAATACTCGCGATCAGAGATAAGATTAGAAGAATTGAGATGCTTCCAAATCTTCCTGTTAAGGATAGATTCAAAAACTTTAGAAAGAACGGAGGTCAAAGAAATTGGACGATAGTTAGAGGGTTGAGAGGGGTCCCCCTCCTTCGGCAGAGGCTGAATGAGCATACATTACCAGCAAGAAGGGAAGGTTGAAGTAGAAAAACGTAGACGAAATAGTTTACCAAGGCAGGATGCAAGCTCGGAAGCACAAGTTTCGAGAACCACAGTTGGGATACCATGAGGACCGTACGCTTTCTTAGTTTTAAGCATACAATGAAATTACATACAATTACAAAAAGAAATTACAATTTTATTCATACATGAGTTGGAGGTGGTTGAAGGGGTATTAACAGCTCCGGAATCGTCCAAAGTTGAAGTAGAGGAAAAAGTTTGAACGAAGAGTTTAGCTCTAGAAGAAGTCAAAACGACAATTAAACCTTTAGATGATACTAGATGTGGGAAAGAGGAAGAAACAAAGTTAGAATTGGCATTTTTTTTCAAAATGCCAGAAAGAGTGTGAAGAAGAGGAACCAGAAAGATTATTGCATTTTTTTACAGAGAAGAATTCTTAGTTTACGTAGGATAGATTTTGCACGATTCAGGGATGAAATACAAATTACGTGAGTTTTTGGAGTTTGAAGACAACGATAATTCCTGAAATCAGCATTCCTGTGGTGGATAGGGCTAGAACAAGACGAATTAAACCAAGGTTTGTTAGGTTTAGTAGAAGGGAAAGAATATGCAATGTACGCTTTCATACCAGAGAGAATCACCTCGGTTTTTCGCTCTGCACACTCAGAGGTACCCATCCCATGTAATTATTCCATTGAAAATCAGAAAAGTATAACCGCAAGCAGAACAGTTAGTGAAACAGAAATGCCAGATACGTCTCCTTGACGAAAGTGGTGGCCGTCCTTTCTTGCGGAAGACTTAAAGAGACAGGATAAGATACAGAGATATGAAGGTGATTAGATGAACACAGAGAAGGAAAGAGTTTAACAGTGCAAGGTGAAGAATAAAAAGTTAGATCAAGACCAAGTATGTTGGCTACATCACTGAAACAGTCAGGGATACGGATAGGCAGAGGCCCCAACTGCTCATGGTTGCTTTGGATAGAAAATTGGTGGGCGAGTTCACCAGCTGAATCATGAGAACTAGATGAAAGCCATTGGCGGTGGTGAACATTGAAATCACCTAAAATGATGATTTCGGAGAAAGGAGAAGAAGAAAAGAATGTGTTTTATTTTGAAATTAAGATAGTCAAAGAATTTTGGATAGTCTGTAGAGTTAGGAAATAAGAAGACAGAACAAATGAATTTAGTTGTAGAGCTGAGAGAAAGTTTAAGCCATAAAGTAGAGAATTCAGAAGACTTCAAATTAGAGACACGAGAACAGACAACATCGTTGGGCACATATGTGCATCATCCGACTTTGTCTGAAAATTGAGGATAGAGACAGTAGGAGGAAACAGAGTAGGATTTGCTGTCAGAGCACTCAGACACCTGCTTTTCAGTTAAGAACAAGAGATGAGGTCTAGAAGAAGAGAGGTGGTGTTCGACAAAGTGGAGATTAGACAAAAGACCGCGAATGTTGCAGAAATTACTGAAAAAAAGAAGGCAACAAGATCTTCGTGTTACCAACCCCTTCATGGGAAGCCACCAGCTCCCAAGTGGTGATAGGAGAAGAACTGAATGAGGGGTTATATTTGGAATTCACCCCTCTTTGATCATCCATGGCAGATTTGTGTTTCTCCATTTTGATTTATTTAATAGGTAATGTAGGTGTAAGCGCTTATAAATTTTGTAAAATACATGGGAAGAAGGGAGAAAGACTGTGGGAGCATTGGCACTTCATTGTGACTCAAGGGTACACTAAAGACCCTCTGAGAATATGAAACGCGAAATGATATATATATATATATATATATATATATATATATATATACAAAAGGCCACCACTCACGGCAGAGCCCTTCTCACGGAGGGGGCACACACACAAGGACAAAACACACAAATACACACACCTAACGCACAGCCCTCAGGTGGGCGCAGACGGAAGACTTAAAGAGTGGAAGATTAAATACAGTTGGAAAAATAGAAGATGGTAGAGAATTCCACAGAATAGAGGTGGCTGGAAAGAAGGAGGTACCACAACGGGCTAGCCTGGGATTTCCTACGTCCACACAAAATTGGTGCGAAAGCAGGGCACCCCTCGTGCAACGAGGACGACGCAACGGTGGAGGAATGCGAGAGGCCAATTCCCTCGAGCACCTGCCATTGTAGTACTTGTAGAAAAGAGATAGCGCGCCAACGTCACGTCGCAGGGACAGAGGGTCAAGAGAGTTTGAAAGTAGGGGACAGTTTATTAATCTCATAGCTTTTGACTCAACCCTATCCAGAAGAGAGGAGGAGCCAGAGCCCCCCCAAATGTGAGAACAGTACTCCATACAAGGGCGAAAAAGACCCTTATATATCTGGAGTAACTGCTCAGAAGAAAAAAAATCTCGCAACCTGAACAGAACTCCCAGCTTCTTAGAGGCAGATTTAACAACCATTGTGATATGTGGTTTCCAAGACAGTTTGTTGTTTATGTTTAGACCAAGAATGTTAATGTTATTTACAGGTGAGACGGGAGAGCCATCGAAGAGGATAGGAAAGTTAGGAGGTGTTTTTGAGAGGGAGATGTAAAGAAGTTGAGTTTTTAAAGAGTTGAATTTCACAAGGTTGCTATGTCCCCACCGGGAAATTCCATCCAGATCGGCAAGAATAGAATCGGAAAGTTGAAGACGAGAAGCAACTCTAGAAGCAAAAGAGGGAGCATATTTGAAGTGAGTAGAAGAATATAGAGTTGAATCATCAGCATAAGAGTGAACAGAGTTAGAAGTGCAGTGGAGAAGATCGTTGATGAAAAGTAAGAATAAGGTTGGAGATAAAACAGAACCCTGAGGAACACCACAGTTGACAGAAAAGGAGGAAGAGGTCGCTCCATCTACAACTGCCGAAATGGAACGATCTGAGAGAAAACTAGACAAGAGTAAGCAAAGAGAAGGAGGAAACCCAAAGGAAGGGAGCTTAGAGAGCAGTGACGCATGCCATACCCGGTCGAAAGCCTTGGATATGTCAAGCGCCACCACACAAGACTCCCCGAAGTCCCTAAGGGCAGAAGACCATAGATCAGTAAGATAGGAAAGTATGTCACCAGTTGACCTCAAGCGACGAAAGCCATACTGGTGATCAGAGAGAAGAGAATGAGACTCCAAATGATCCAGGAAATGAGAGTTAAGGAGAGTTTCAAAAATTTTAGATAGAACACAAGTGAGAGCTATAGGTCGATAGTTAGAAGGGTCAGAACGGCTACCTTTTTTCGGGATCGGCTGAACCAACGCACGCTTCTAGCATAGAGGAAAAGTATTAGTATTAAGGCATAGAGAGTAGAGCTGAACGAGGACAGGGGCCAACTCGGAAGCACACTCCCTCAGAACACGAGGGGGAATGCCATCCGGGCCACTGGCCTTCCTGACGTTCATAGATTTCAGGATCCCATGCACCCGATCATGAGTAATTATAGGTAGAGGCATGGGACACCTGAGAGGAGAAGGAGTAGGAGGAGGGATGCCAGAATCGAGCAGGGTGGAATTAGATGAAAAAAGGAGGCCGAAGAGATTAGCCTTTTCAGAAGGAGTATTAGCTACAGAACCATCAGAGCGAATAAGAGGAGGAAAGGCAGATTTACAGAAGTTGTTAGAGATATTTTTGACAAGAGGCCAGAAATTTTTATCAGTAGGAGAGCCATGGAGGTCAGCGCACTTCCTTTTAATGAAAGTACGCTTAGTCCGTCGAAGAACATCCCTGCAACGATTCCGGAGCTGAATGAAAATTAGCAAGAGTGATAGGAGAAGGAGAGTTTTTCCATTCACGATAAGCATTGTCTCTCTCCCGGAGGGAAAAGAGAACAATTGCCATCGAACCATGGATTTTGAGGAGAAAAAGATTTAGTTGAAGATGGAATGAATCTGCCCATCCCTTCAAGGATTACTGCCCCTACCTTTTCAGCAGAGACAGAAGCGTCCCCCGAGACAAAGCAAGATTCATTCCAATGATAGTTAGCAAAGAAGCGGCGCATTGCCCCCCAATTAGCCCGATTAAAGTGCCAGAAAGTACGTTTTAGGGCATGGTGGAGCTGTTGGAGAGAAAGCATTATAACTAAGAGCTATAAGATTATGGTCAGAGTTACCAATAGGAGGGAAAATGGTGTATTTATAACTAGAAGGAGTAGTGGTGAAGCATAAATCAAGTGTATTCAAGAATTGGTTAGGACGATCTGGAATGTGTGTGGGTTCCCTAATCAACTGCTCCAGATTGTTAAGAATGCTGAATGAATTGGCCTCCCTCCCACCTGTATCAGTATGAGAGGAACCCAACCACTCAGTGTGGTGTACGTTGAAATCCCCTAAATAGAGGACCTCAGCATTTGGATGAGAAGAAGTGACAGTCTCGTGAGTAGTAGTAAGATATTGAAAAAAGACTGGAAAATCTGTTCCATTAGGGGAGCAGTAGCAGAAGCACAAGATAATTGTAGTAGTAGGAAGACAGATTTTAAGCCATAAAACATCGAAAATTAGGAGATTCTAGATTTACGAGACGTGTCACAGGAGTGTTAATGTTAATATAGGCACAGACTCCACCATTTAGACGGAAATTGTGAAAAAAGTTGTAGTTAGAGACATTAAGATTGCTAGAGAAAGAATCCCTATCCAGCTGGGTCTCAGACAGAAGTAAAAGGTTAGGAAGAGAGGTAGTGAGGTAGTGTTCAACAGACGCGAGATTAGATCGAAGGCCACGAACGTTAGCAAAGGTAATAGAAAGTCCCCGTCTACGCCCAGCCCCACGAACACTCAAATTAGGCATTTAAAAATATATATATATATATATATATATAAATATACTATATATATATATATATATATATATATATATATATATATATATATATATATATATATATATATATATATGTATATATATATGCATTTTAACTGAATTTTCGAGGTAACGGTATTCATTTAAGTAACTTATGGTTTATAATATTTATTGGTCATTTATATTTTTCTCTAAAGCATAGTAGCAACGGAGATGATAATTAAACGAGAATAAAATTTGCGAAGATCATTCGAAATTATTTTTTAGTTCAGGACATAAATTTCTTTCCTACTATATTCCTCTAATTCTTCACAAAACATAAAGAAATAAAGTTTAATTTTTATAAATGTTTTCAGGTACTTCTGAAAGTTGTTCCTTATTGGGTCAAAGATACGAAGTTGGTCAGTCTATTCATCCAAAATTGGAATACTCTGGGAAAAATTACTGCATCACTTGTCACTGTTACTTGGTGAGTTAAATATTATAATCGTCTTTTTAACTTAATACTTGCATACCTTAGGATTTTTCAAATATCTAAGATTTCGATAAAAAAAATTTAAAAAAATATTTGCTAACAAAGCTTAATAAATATTGAACTTTTTAAAATCATGTTTTTGAAGTAATTTAAAGTTGAACCTGGTAGATTTTGCAATTCTTTAAACAATATTTTGCTTTTCCATTCGGCATTATGTATCTAAAAGTCTTTTGATAACTGTATTACAACACAATTTTTATAAAATATTTCCTCATTTCAACTACTTGCTATTTGTATAAAACACTACTAAGAAAGAAGAAGGAACCCTTGATCTTGAGGCTTTGAGAAAAGCCATGTTTTTTCATTGCCTCAGCTAGAGATACTAGAATGATTGAAGTTAGCGGCCCGAATACCACATTTTTAGCATTAGCTATTTTCTTCCTTGTGGTTTTTTTAAAATTTAAAATGAGTAATGAAGATTGGAATCGTCAATATAAGTAGTGACACTAAGATATCAGTGACTAAATGCTGATAGAATAAAACTTTGAGAAACACCAATTCTGAAAGATTTATATGAATAGCAATGGCTGCCTATGACAGGTGCAGTAGAACGACAGAGAGAAGGTCAGAGAGAAGGCTGTAGAGAGAATTATAGATATAGTAGGAAGGAAGTCTATAAATCAAAGCTCTGTTCTGGATCCTGTCGAAAGTTTTTAATATATCAGCACAAGATTCACCGAAATGCGAAGAAAAAATTAAAAAATTAATGAAAATCACCAGCTTTCTCTACGGAAGCAATACTGGCGTCCTGAAATAACATTGGATGATCAAAAATGTTTTGAAACTTTCCGCAAAGGATAGATTCAAATACTTTGAAAAGATAGAAAGTTAAAGAGATAAAATATAGTTATAGGATTTCAGAGGGGTCCTCCTCTTTGGCAAAAGATAAATTAGCGCATACTTGTAGAGGAGGAAACTGTTGATTCTGATAGGAAAAAAATTAACTCGGAAGCAGAAGTTTTGATTGTCACTCGTACGGGCGTGAATAAGCGCGTTTTCAGCAAGAAGGAAAGGTTGAATTAGAAGACAAAGACGATATAAATTACAGTTAAAAATATATAAATATATATACAAAGTGTTCCAAAATTATTGGTACAAAATTAAAGGGTGAGTTGGGAAGAGCAAGATGGACACATTTTATATTGCACACATGTGTTCGTAAATGTTTGGTCTATTAGGTAATGCAGATAAAGGGTGAGAGTAGGCACATGATTGGAAATCAAGAAACTTTGCATCTCTGAAATGTCTCCAGAAGCAACTGCAAATCTTGCTACGATGTTGTCCTCTGGTTCAGCAGGTTTGTCATAAGTAAAGCTCCTCATGTACCCCCAATAATAGAAATCAAGAGTATTCATATCTGGTGACTTCACAGGACAAGATACTGGACTATTCTGACTTTTCCGTCCTATCCATAAATTTGGAAATTGAACATCCAGGTGATTTCGTACAACAATATTAAAATGTGTTGGATACCCATCGTGTTAGAATCACATTCTTCTGCTAATAGCTAAGGGTAGATTCTTTAATAAATTAATCCAGCAATTACTTATTGAATAAATATTATATATGCATTTATGGTGAGGTTTTGGCATAGAGCATATATATATATATATATATATATATATATATATATATATATATATATATATATATATATATATATATATATATATATATATATATATATATATATATATATGGTGGAACCCCTACTGAGGCTACATAGCATTTTGCTGGTGAGCTTCTGTGTTACAGGAGCAACAAACCAAGGTCAAGCAACACCAACTTGGGCACAACAACAGTTGCGACAAATTTAGCAATAATAAGACTGAGAAAAAATTTTCTGCACGCCAGGATTCAAAATCACTGACAACAGTGTTGCCGTTAAACAGCATACATAAGGCTCTATTACTGAGCTTCCCGAAAACGAAGTTAAAGTAGAACATTTTTCGAACTCTTATTCCTCAAATTGCTGTAGCAGCTCGGTACTTATTAGAATCCATTGGAGGGTTCTTTTAACCTCTACTGGGGCTACATGGTATTTTCTGGGATGCTCCTGGGTTACACAGTTACAACAAAGAAGTAATATTCATGAAAGAAGTAATATTTATCTCTAATATAAATACTATGCGTAGCTCAGTGGTAGAGCCTTATGTACACTGTCTAACGGTGACGCTGTTGTCATTGGTTTCGAATCTTGGCGGGCAGAAAATTTTTTCTGTCCTATATATATATATATATATATATATATATATATATATATATATATATATATATATATATATATATATATATATATATATATATATATATATATATATATATATATATATATATATATATATGACACAAACGGTAGAGTGATTGACCCACGTGCTTGAAGGCGCCGGTAAGATCCCACTTGGGGATCCTAGGTGTATACTACCTAGAAAACTTTCTATCCTAGAATAGGGCAATGACCGTGAGATGTAAACTTTAAATATATATATATATATATATATATATATATATATATATATATATATATATATATATATATATATATATATATATATATATATATATGAACCAACCGGGGACCCGGCCCTGGCCCAGGCCCTGGCCCCGGCTAAAAATCAGGGAAAACCGGGGTTGCCGGCCGGGGTTAAAATGGCAAATTGTACAATTTTTTTTTTTTTATTAATTTTCAGCCGATTCTGCTGAAACTTTCAGTGTATATAGATTTTTTACTGGTAAGAAAAGTCCATTTCTAGCGTTTTTCCGAGTCTATTACGGTTAAAAGTTTTTTTTTGTAGAAATTTTACCCTTTTTCAATAGAATGGCGGTGCCAAACCACTTTTTAGAATGAGCTGAAATTTTTTGAACTAAAAAAATCCACCTTTTCAGACAAAATCTTTTTTTTAAAAATTCAACTATAACATTTCCTATTTTTGGTGTGTATAGAGAAGGGGTGGGGCTACAAATTCCTCTATGTACTTTATTCGATGACATTTGTTGGTTTTGAGATATAGCCTTCAAAAAGGTCCATTTTTGGCCAAATTTCAAAAATTCCCAAAGTTTGAGAGGCTATATCTCGCTTCAAACAAAGGGCATTTAAAAATGCACTAAATAAAAATTGTTACCCTGTTCCTCTTCTAAACAATATTCACAAATAAAAAAAAAAGGGTAGCGTTTTTTTTAAAAATAATTTTTTCAAAGAAGTGCTTATAACTTTTTTCTAGACGTGATATCAAAAATCTATTCCCACCAATGCAAGAAATTGGGGCAAAGGTATTCAGTTAAATTTTCAGCTCATGTGGACCAGTGGTTTGACCCAGTTATTCCTTTTTTTCAACTTTGGGTCCAAATAAGTTTTTATAGACTCAAAAAAATGCTCAAAATCAACTCAGAACTTCGTGAAAAAATTCACATACTTTGAAAATTTCAGCTCAATCAGTCAAACAATAAAAAAAATTTCAAAGAAAATATAAGAAAATTAAGATTTTTTTCTCTTCTGTTTCTTTTGACCGCTCCTTTTCTGCTAGTGAATGTTCATCTTTGTGTTTTGATTTTAGATACTCCAAAAAGATTTGGTTGAAATTTTTTTTACTTGTAGCACCCGGAGGTTCTCTTCTAATTTTCTGACTGCAGATGTTACATTTAGCTATTTCGAGCCAATCCTGAAACATTGTAAAGTATTCAAATATTGCAGAAGCTGATCTTTTAGCCATATTGACTGAAAGTATAAACAAAATAATAATTTTTAAATAATGCAGCTAAATGATACAAGTTTGATACATAGCAATAAAATAACAATGATATGTATAAATACAGGTTAAATTGATAATTTTATATCTTACATTTTTTCAAACTTTACCTTTGGATCTTACCTAGGTAAACGTGTTAAATCACTATTATGAATTAGAATAATTTTTTTTTAATTTTTGTACTTCTTTTAAACTTTAAATATACAAAACTGTAATTTTCTGATTTTTTTTAGAGAAAACGCATATAATCATTAATTTAAGTGAATTTTGCCTATTCTACTCCTTCCTTACAATTAAATAAACCTTATATCTAATTTTCTTAACCTAAAATTTCAGTGCTTTTGCCCTCTTTACAAATTTTAGGAAACACTGGCCATAACCCCGGCCCCGGCCCCGGCTAAATTCCAGCCCCGGTCGGTCCCTATATATATATATATATATATATATATATATATATATATATATATATATATATATATATATATATATATATATATATATATATATATATATAAGTAGCAGTAAGGTACGCACTTTCGGCTGGTGCCAGATTTAGCTACTTTTCAAAAAATCTGGAAACCTAAGCCACAACGGGATTTTGATTTGCAAAGCAAATCACTCCGCTCAAATTGACCTCACGCTCTTTCCTGATATCATTTTGGGGTGTTCAACCCATTGAAATTGGCCTCAAGTTTGGGGAAGGGGCCCCTGCGGGGGCCCCGTGAACCCCAAAAAAAGGTTTTCAGGAAGTTGCCTGAGTTTGCAAAATCGCTGCGTTCACCTCACTTTCTTTCCTGACCATTTTCTTTGAGGTTCAGTGCTGCTGAATTTGGCTCGAATCCGGGGTCCAGGGGTCTGTGAACCGTAAAAGGGTCTAAAATATTTATAGAGATCATCTAGATCATAACATAATTTTTAAAAATCGTTTCTCAACTTTTCATACGAATTTGCTTGGATACCCTTTAAAGTTTCCTATTGGAATTAACATTTCCTATTGAGATGTTTTCTTTTGAAAGAAAATTTTATTTAACAGCAACGTAAAGCTTTAAAATGAAAATAATAATATTATAAATATTATTTCCAAATTTTAATGTTTGTTACCCATGTGGCTCAGTGAGTATAGCACTGATCTCTGATTTATAAGTCGTGTTTGCTTCTCTGTGAAAGTGAAATTTATACAGGAACGGAAAATTGGATGCTGAATTTCCACTAGTTGGGGAAAAAATAGTAATATTAATTTCCACTAGGAGGTGTAAAAATAGTAATAATAATTGTATCCACTAGGTGGTGGAATACATATCTATATATATATATATATATATATATATATATATATATATATATATATATATATATATATATATATATATATATATATATATATATATATATATATATATATATATATAATAAATAGAAATTATATCTCCTTAAAAAAAAAATTGTAAATTGAAAATCTGCTCTGACAACTTTTTGAATTTATTTATTCAACATATGAATGGGGAGAAAAAAAATTATGAATGCGAGATTATAAACCTATTTTTGCATTCTAGTATTTTCCCACGATTTCTATAAATAAATCTACGGATTTTAAAAATATCCGGATCTACTTAAGATAGATAAATAAATGAAATATGACTTTATAGTTTTTTGAGGGTGTAGATTTTGAATTTGATATTGTTTTTAAGATAATTTTATTAGAAAACAAATTATTAAAAATAATTTTTAAAATATAGAAGATAGAGAAATTTTACAAGAGAGAAAAGTTTAAGAACTCGAAGAAATATGCTTGAATACATATTCATTTTTAAAAAGTTTTATTATTTTCTTCTATAATAAATATGGAAGCAAAAATTAAATTAAAGAAAGTCACCTTTTCACGAAACAATATTATTTAGGAGATGAATTATTATGATAGAACAAACAATGAACTAACTTCTATAATTTTAGATACAAAACGATTTTCAAAAAGAATAAAATATTTAGAAGAAAGATTAGTTCCTATTTTAAAATCAATTATAAAAATTATAAAATTCGAGAATGATCAAATTCGAAAATTGATTTATAATTAAAATATCTCTAATAAAATCGTAAGATACAAGAATAACGAAAAATAAAAATATAATAAAATGACAACTTGCGAGATTTGTAATATTAATATTAAAAATTTTAAAATTCATGAAAGAAGTAATAAACATATAAATATAAATCAATTAATTCGTATTATGAATTATTTTAATGATAAAAAGAAATTATGTTCATTATGTAATAGAAATGGTATAAATCTTAACTAAATTTATGAAAAGAGCAAAAAACATCAAAAAAATTTAATGAGTTGTAATTACAAAAATTGTCGAAAAGGAATTCAAGGTAATTTTAAAGCCTATTGTTACACTAATATAAATATAATTGATCCAAGAATTTTTGTTAATAATATGATGAAAATGATAGTTAAAAAATTCAAGAACAAAATTGGAAAATATTAAAATTAAGTCTTTCTCTTCAAGTTGAGATCTATTAAAGTTTACCTATTGGACGAACATCAATAATTAAAAATTGGTTCAACAGTGGAACTAAGAGAAGCATAAGTGATATGACTCAAATAAAAGAGATTGTACTTGAAATGAATAAAAAATTGAAGAAAAACTATGTAAATTTACAAAAGAAGGATCAGAATGGATAATAAATAAACTTCTAGATTTTGAGACAAAAGTAGCGAAATATAAACCATTTAGGACTTCTTCGTATATTGAAACTCCAGCCAAATATAAGAATCCAAAATTTGGATTGATTAACATTCAAAATAAAAAAAATAACAACGAATGTTTCAAATGGTGTATAGCAAGATCAGACTGTCTACATGAAGACAATCCACATATTTTATCAACAAAAATAAAAGAAACTTCTAAAATTACATTTGGAAAGAAATAGAATTTCTAGTTCAATTGAAACAAATTAGTAGATTTAAAAATCAAAGTGACATGTCAATTAACGTATACGGATTAGATGAAAAAATTTTTATATCCATTAAAACTTAAAAAAGAAAAGAAAACGAAAAATGTTGATTTACTTTTAATATCAAATGATGAAAATACACATTATTTACTAATGAAACATTTGAGTACATTCCTATATAAAAAGAATGAAGGGAAAGCATATACATGTCAATTTTGTTTGCATAGTTTGCATAAAAAAGAATTATTAGACGATCATTTACCAGAATGTAATATTCATACTCCGATAAAAGTGGTATTATTAGAAGGTCAAATACAATTTAAGCTGTATTATATATAAACAATTCAGACGTCCATTGGATATTTGTGCACATTTTGAAAGCACCTTACTAAAGATACATACTGGTCGACCAAATCATAAAGAATCTTATACCATTAACTTACAGAAACATCAACCAATCTGTTTATGTTGTTGTACGAAATGTGATGTAGATGAATATTCAAAGCTTGAAATATATGAAGGAAACGAGGCATCCAAAAGGTTTGTAGAATATATAATTTCAGAATCAAAAAGGATTTATAATTTACTGAAAATGAATAAATCAATTAATTTAACTTCAGATGAAAAAATAAATCATAAAAATGCTAATCGTTGTTATGAATGTAAAAAAAATTCACAGAGACAGATTTCCTAGTATGAAATCATAATTAACAGGAGAATATAGAGGACCTGCTCATAGAAGTTTTAATTTACAAATTAAAAATCCTAACTTTATTCCAATAATATTGAGTAACTAATCTAAATAAGATGCTCATTCATTCGTTAAAGAATCTGGACATACTGATGTTTTTATTCTTTCCTCAAATTCCTCAAATGGATGAAACTTATATAAATTTCAATCAGTTTATAAAAATTGATGAAATAATAAAACCGATAAACATGGAGTTCAGATACATTGATAGTTTTAGATTCATATCCTCGTCTCTAGCTAAATTAACATCAAATTTAACGGATGAAAATTTTAAGAAATTATGCAAATATTATCAAGATGAACAGTTTCAGGTACTAAAAACGTAGAGGAATTTATCCTTACTACTGGATGGATGATATATTAATATTTAATCTTGGAAAGTTCCCTTGTACAGAAACATTTTTGGAGTATTTTAAATAATGAACACATATCTAATGAGGATTGTAAACATGTACAGCATATCTGGGTAAAATTTAACTGTTTAGAGATTATATTACCAAATGCTGTATTTAAAATCAGATACGTTATTATTAGCTGATGCATTCGAAAATTTTAAGACAACTTGATTAGACACTTATAAATTAGATCCAGCACGTTATTTTACATCGACAGGTTTGTCGTAGGATGCATTATTAATGAAACGAAAATAAAATTGGATTTAATTACAGACCCAAATATGTTGTTAATGGTTGAAAAAGGAATGAGGTGGAATAAGCACAATAACTCATAAATATGCAAAAGAGAATAATCAAGATATTCAAGAAAGTTATGAGAAAAATAAACCAAACCGCATAGATATATCACTTATTTAGGTGCTAATAATTTATAGATTGGGCAATGTCACAGTATTTACTTATGGGAAAATTTAGATGGATTAAAAACATTGAAGATTTTGATGTTTTAGGTATCAGTGAAGAATCGAGAAAAGGTTATGTTCTAGACGTTAATTTAGAGTATCCAAAAGAATTACTCGATTTACACAATTATTATCCATTAGCAGCTGAAAATATAGAGTTAGATAAAGTTTCAAAATTAGTTTCAAACTTGGATAATAAAGATAAGTATTTTATAATTAATTATTGAAGTTTAAATCAGTGTTTATATTTTCGATTGAAATAATCGAAAATACATAGAATATTAGAATTTGATCAGAGAGACTGGATGAAATCATACATTGATCTTAGCACGAGAAAGAGAAAGGAAGCGAGAAATGAATTTGAGAGATATTTTTATAAACTGATTAATGAACAATTCCGTGTTTGGTAAATCGATGGAATATATAAGGAATAGAGTCTATGTACAACTAGTTAGAAAAGAAGAACAAACTAAAAAATTTGTAAAGAAACCAAATATTGAATCATTTAAAATATTTCAGAAAATTTAAAATAGATTGTTATATAAAGAAAACTAAATTGAGATTTGATAAACCTATCAATTTCGGAATGACTATTTTACAATTAAGTAAAACTTTAATGTACGACTTTGATTATAATCGTAAAAAATAAATATAATGAAAAATCAAAGTTATTGTTTACAGATACATAATCATTATGTTATTTTACACTAATGAATGATATTTTTAAATATATGAAAAAGAGAGTTCAACTGTTTGAAACATCTGATTTATAAAAACTGTTTATATGCTTTCTCTAATTTATCTAGTGGATATATATATTTTATGTTCTCCTGGATAGGAGTTTGTAAAGTTGGTTTTGTTTTTGTATCGATGTGGCACATTTTGTTTCAAAAAACCTCCCGGCTAAACAATGATCACTTTTTTCGAATCATTCATCAAGTCTAGACGTCATTAAAATGTAAGAGTTTTTTCTTGTTCATTACAAGTCCTCAAATTAAGAAGGTATAAGGTATGAGTTATATTTTCTTTTTAAATCTTTTTTACTATCATAACTATTGCTTTCTACTCAAATATATAACTGCGTAACGTTCTTAATTATATTGAATTCGTGTATGAAGGAACTTCAAAAGCAATAAAAAATTTTGAAAAAGTTCACAGTAAGTCTCCTTTTGTTATTTAATTGTAGCACTAATTACGACCCATCTCTTTGAGGTCTTATAATAAAAACTCAAACCCAGAGTTTTTATAGATTATCCAAAAATTATGTTCAGAAAAACTAAAAAGGTATTAAGTAAAAAGAAAGACAAAATAGCTTTAAAACTAATAACAGAATTTGTTGGACGAGGTGCAAAATTATATGCTTTTAAAACTATTGAAAATAAAGAAAATAAAAAAGATAAGGGAGTAAAGAAAACTGTTCTCAATCAAACGATTAACATTCCATTTCATTTCTATATTGTATTCAGAAGTGCAATTACAATTTTACAATGTTTCAGTAGGCCCTATTCTACTAAATATAATATTAATAATTTGTTAGCTGTACATTAATCTGAAAAGGGGTTTCTGAGGGTGTTAGGATTAACCTAAAGTATATGTACTGTTGATACTGTATGAAAATACTCTTTGTTATGTTCAGTAAAGACTATGTTCTATTTGGTAAACATTGCATTCTCATTCTATCGATTGTATCGTGTTGTTCTACCACGTTTTGTACTCTGTGTTAAGCATGTAAATAAAGGCCTAGTTAAGAAGTGCTGTTTGTCTCTATGCCCTGCCCTATGTAATATTTATATTTATATTTTCGCCATCATTATGAATAATATAACAACAGGTTATGGGCCCAGGCGTTTATATTTCGATGGCGATGTAGAAAAATATGAGTTGTGGGAAGTTAAATTCCTAGGGCATTTAAGGCTGCAAAATTTGTTGCACGTGATAAGTGATTCTACCGCTGATGTTGATAGCGATGATAATGCAAAAGTTTTTGCAGAGTTAGTGTTAGTCCTAGATGATAGAAGTTTATCCCTTATCATAAGAGATGCTAAGGATGATGGCAAGAAAGCCTTGAAAATATTACATGACCACTATTTGGGTAGCAGTAAGCCTAGAGTTATAGCTTTATATACAGAGCTAACTTCATTGAAATTAGGCAGTGAGGAAGATGTTACTGATTACATTTTAAGGGCAGAGACAGCAGCTACATTTTTGAAATCAGCTGGTGAAAACTGTAAGTGATAGTTTACTTATAGCTATGGTTTTGAAAGGCCTACCTTCAGGGTACAGAACTTTTTCGACGGTAATTATTCAGAAAGAGAAAACCATGACATTTAGTGAATTTAAAGTAGCTCTAAGAAGTTTTGAAGAGACAGTAAAGAGCCAACAGGCAGATATTAAGCCAGAAGAAAATGTTATGAAGATAAAAGATAGAAAAAGTTACGTGAAATGTTTTTCTTGTGGAAAAGTAGGACACAAGCAATTTGAATGTTCGGAGAAACTAAATAATCACCAGATTACTAAGCAGGCTTATAGAGGAAGAGGGGGATATAGAAAGTATTATAAAAGATGGTGTGTTAATTGTAATTCACAAACCCATGATACAGAATTTTGTAGAAAAAATAATTCCGCTAAGATTTCAAAGGATGAGAGCCAAAGTGATGAGAGTCATTCTTATGCATTTATAATTAATGAAATGGGTAATGTAGGACACACACCAAGTAATCTATTAGTAGATAGTGGAGCTACCTCACATATTTTATGTGATGAATCAAAATTTATTAGCTTTGAAGAAAATTTTGATCCCTCAAATCATTTTATTGAATTGGCAGATGGTAGTAGGATGAATAATGCTGCAATTGGAAGAGGCCATGCTAAAGTTTCAATATGTGATGTTAATGGTAAGTGTCATAGTATTTTATTGAAAAATGCTCTTTGTATACCATCCTATAAGCAAGATATATTTTCAGTGCAGGCAGCTGCGAAGAATGGAGTTTCTATTAATTTTACACCAAAATTTGCTGAGTTAGTAGCACCTGATGGTACAGTATTTAATATTAAGAAGACAGGAGGTTTATATTTCCTGAACAATATTGGTATTAAGAAAATGGGTTCTTATAGTTTGCAAGATTGGCATAAAATTATGGGCCATTGTAATGTTCAAGATGTTTTAAAACTTGAAAGTGTAGTAAATGGTATGAATATACTTAGTAAAGAAAATTTTGATTGTAGTACTTGTGCTTTGGGCAAAATGACTCAGATTAGAAATAGAGAAGCTGAAAAATATACTACTGGTATATTAGAATTAGTATATTGTGATTTGGCAGGTCCTATCGATCCTGTTGCAAGAGATGGTTTTAAATATGCTATTTCTTTTGTCGATGATTACTCTGGTGGAATTTTTGTGTATTTATTGAAGAGTAAAACTGATACGATTGCTGCAACAGAAAAATTTCTAGCAGATATTTCTCCATATGGAACTGTAAAGAGGTTGAGGTCAGATAATGGTACTGAGTTTACCTCAGCAGACTTCAAATCACTCCTCATAAAGAATCGTATAAAGCAGGAATTTTCAGCACCATATTCACCGCATCAAAATGGAAAAGTTGAGCGTACATGGAGAACTCTTTTTGATATGGCAAGATGTTTATTATTGGAAGCTAAGTTGCCTAAAGAATTATGGTCCTATGCATTGAAAACTTCAGCGTATATTCGCAATAGGTGTTATCATTCAAGAACAGGTAAAACTCCTTTTGAATTAATAACAGGAAGAAAATCAAATTTAAGTAATATGCATTTATTTGGATCAGTTTGTTATGCATACACACAGGAGAAAAAGAAATTAGATGCACGCAGTAAACAAGGAATTTTTGTTGGGTATGACAATGAAAGCCCAGCATATCTTGTATATTTTCCTGAGCAGAACAATATTAAGAAAGTAAGATGTGTCAAATTTACAGAAAAATTTGGACAAGAAGAAGAAGCATCTGAATTTGAATATGTATATATAAGACCAAGAACTCAAGAAGGTGGATCTACAGAAGAAGAAAAAGATGAACCTAATAAAGAAGAATTTGGTGAAAATGAAAAACATGAAAACAGATACCCAAAGAGACAGAGAAATAAGCCAAAGTATCTTGAGGACTATGTTGATGATATGGATCAAAATTTATTAAATGTTAATTATGCTATGGATTATTGTTCATAGAATGAGTAGTGTCCCAAAATCTTATGAAGAAGCTATGACAAGCTCTGATTCACATCACTGGAAGAAAGCAATGGATGAAGAAATTGATGCTCTGATTGAGAATGATACATATGAACTCACTCCACTACCAGAAGGTCGTTCAGTAGTTGGTGGAAGGTGGGTTTATGCCATTAAACAAGGACCAAATGATGAAGAAGAAATCAAAGCAAGATGTGTGACAAAAGGATACTCACATGTGAAGGATTTGGATTATCAAGAAACTTTTAATCTGGATGTTGATGTAAGTGTCAGTACAAGAAATATTTGTTCACCAGATGGATGTGAAAACATTTCTAAATGCAGGTTATTAAAAAGTGATGTAAGTGGTAATAGTTTAGTTTGTAAATTAAATAAATCATTATATGTGTTAAAACAAATGTGGCAGAATTTGGAATAACTTTTTAGATTCTTTTCTCATATCTAAAAATTTTGTGAAATCTGTAGTTAATGCATGTGTTTATATTAAGGTTGATGCAAAATGCAAAATTTGTGTTATATTAATAATTTGGGTAGATGATATAGTAATTGCTGCCAGAAATGTTATTATTTTAAATGATGTTAAAGCAATATTGCCAAATAAATTGAAAATGAAAGGTTTGAGTCAACTATCTGTGTTTTTAGGTATTGAATTTAAATTTGAGAATAACTGTATTAGTATGAAACAATCAAAATATATTGAAAAAGTATTAAGTAAATTTAAAAAGAGTAATTGTAATCATAATGTAATTCCAAGTGTTCTTAGTGTTAATAAACTTAAGTATTGTGATTCAAAATTGTTAACAGATGGTAAATTGTACAGAGAAATTGTAGGTAGTTTAATTTATTTGATGAGTTGTATTAGACATGTTATATGTTTTTATGTAAACTTTTTATCTCAATATATGAAAATATTTAAAGGGTACTAT
Organism: Armadillidium nasatum; assembly: GCA_009176605.1. NCBI lineage: Eukaryota > Metazoa > Arthropoda > Malacostraca > Isopoda > Armadillidiidae > Armadillidium > Armadillidium nasatum. Next base: position 83,443 of record SEYY01018492.1, on the reverse strand, counting down.
AAATTATGATTTGGAATTTTGAAAAATCAAATGAGCAGTTAAAGGTCTAAACATATAGGTATTAGGTATCATTTTATTAGGAATGAAATTCAAAATGGTATTGTAGATTTAAAGTATGTAAAGTCTGAGGACAATGTATCTGATATATTTACTAAACCTGTATCAAAAAGTAGGTTATTAAAATTTGTAAACATTAGAGGTATACTTTAGCTTAAGAGGGGGTGTTAGGATTAACCTAAAGTATATGTATTGTTGATACTGTATGAAAATACTCTTTGTTATGTTCAGTAAAGACTATGTTCTATTTGGTAAACATTTGCATTCTCATTCTATCGATTGTATCGTGTTGTTCTACCACGTTTTGTACTCTGTGTTAAGCATGTAAATAAAGGCCTAGTTAAGAAGTGCTGTTTGTCTCTATGCCCTGCCCTATGTAATATTTATATTTATATTTTCGCCATCATTATGAATAATATAACAACAGAGGGGATACACAATGGTTTCAAATGAACCCCAAAGTTTAGTTGATAAACAGTTTATCAATATATTTTAATAAGCATTAAGATACAAATATGATGCAAATAATATAATGACCAATAATAAATATAGTAATGATAATGCATAAAGTAGTAAAGATAGCAATAATAATAAATGATTAGAACAAAGCTAATACTAACAGAAATGTCAGGTCATGATAAGAATTTTTGGAAATATTGGTAATCTTTGAGCTTTAATCCTTATTCATTTTTCAGTAACAAAATTCAAATGAACAATTCATCGAATAATGGTAACAGTAATAATAAATAAAATAATAACGGTAACAGGATTTTAATATTTATTAAGCAACTTATTTCAATTATTGTAACATAATTAATTAAAGAAAGGGTAAAGATCCCAATAACAATAATAATAGAAACAATAAAAACTAATACTAATTATATTA
>SEYY01018492.1:47500-80000 GCA_009176605.1 Armadillidium nasatum | reverse complement strand
ATAAGTGTGTATGTATATGAGCGTAATATCTTTTTCAATATGTATAAGGAGATAGATTTGCCTAGTTTGACTAGTATATACATATATTTCGCAAATTTATTGAATAGTTGTTTAATATGCTCTTTGAATGCTAATATCTCGTCAAATATTACTCCTTGTATTTTTGCATTTGTGGCTCTTTGTAATTCCACTCCGTTAAATTTAATATTGAAGTCTTGTTTTATAGTTTTATTGCTGATAATTAGATCTGACGTTTTTTGTACATTTAATGAAATTTTATTTGAATTTATCCATGTTAATATTCTATTTAAGGTACGAGAGGCTTTTGGTAAGTGCGTGTCACGATTTTTATCTTTTATTAATATCGACATATCGTCTGCAAATGAGACAGAAAAGGAGTCATGCGAAATAAACAAATCATTTACATATAGAGTAAATAATACTGGTCCAACGATAGAACCTTGTGGCATACCAATCGTTACTAGTGATTGATTAGAGTGAGTTTAACACAATTTTACTTACTGAGTCCTTAAAGTTAGATAGGATCTAAACAAATGCAATGGTTTTTCAACAATGGCTATCATATACATTTTCTTTAAAAGAATGTCATGGTCAACTGAATCAAATTCTTTTGTAAAATCTAATAATAATAACACAGATGAATCTTTTCGTTCTATGTTTTCATAATTTTTTTCTTTTAGGCACATAAGAGCGTCAGATGTTGATCTTTCTTTTCGGAATCCAAACTGATAATCATTAAAAAGTTTATTTGAATTAAGATATTCCAATAGTTGGTTTAAAATTAATTTTTCAAATATTTTACAAATAGTATGCGCAATCGATATCGGTTTATAATTCAGAGGGATTGATCTATCTCCCTTCTTGTGAATCGGTGTAACAAGAAAAAGTTTAAAAAACGTGTGAGAATATATCCGTGTGGAGAGAGAGATTAAAAAGGTCCGTTAAAAGGGAAGAAATTTTGTCAGCAATGTGTTTGAAAAGGTTATTTGGAATGATGTGAATATCACATGTTTTATTTCTTAGACCATCAATTACGGTTTTAACTTCTGAGTCTGAGAAATCCAGGAAGGGAAGGCGCGAACCGCAATGTCCTAAGTAGGTTTGCAATGCTTTTTGACTTGGAAGTCTGCTGGCCGCGGTTTGTTTAACAATTTTTATGATGTGGTTATTAAGTTCTTTGGGAATTTCCTTTTGTTCGTTTATTATTTTCCCATTTACATTTAATTCATTTATATTATTGGTGGATTCTGATTTCTTGGTGTTGAATAAGTTGTTGATTAGACCTCATGTTTTTTAGAGTCGCTTTGAACGTCATTAAATTTATTAACGTAGTATTTCTTTGTAGCATTCTTAAGGACAATTTTTAATTGTTTATCATAGTTACTATATAATTGAAATGGTATAATTCCTTTTATATAATTCCGGTAGATTTTATGCTTCTGATTTATTAATTAAATTTTTTAAACCAGGTGTCATCCAAGGGTTTTGAATTCTTTTTGGTCCTAACTGTTTTTTTTTTTTATCGGAAAGGAGTCATTGTAACACGCGATTAAGGAGTTTAAGAAAATATTAAATTTAGAATCAATATCTATTTGCTCATTCTGAATGAATGAAAAGTCAATGCTGTTTACCTTAATTACAAACACTCTCCTGTTATTCTCATTATATATTCTTTATTTAACCGTAGTAAGGGTTCGTGTAAGGGTTCACAAGACAGGCATAATGGTCTGAAATTCCCGTATTACTTACAAAAGATTTGATATCACAGACTAAATTACCACATACGTTATCCAATAAAGTGGAATCTCTAGCCTCAATGCTGTTTGGATGGGTAGGTAGGGCTATATAATTGATCAGGCCGTTTGACATCATTACGCTGGAAAGTGCGTTGTTACTTGAAGAGGAGCTAAGATTACACAGATCAATTTTGAAATGATATGCAGTTATCATCTTTGTGTTGCGTAATTGTGTATGGATAACAGAGTCAAGAGAATTTATGAATTCTTCAATTGATGAATTTGGAGGCCTATATATCCCAAAGACTGTTATATTAGAGAAAGCGTTTTCAATGCACACCGCCAGTATTTCCATCCTCACATTTATTTTAGAAAATACTATTTTAGTATGTTCACAAATATCTTTTCTTATAAATATAAAGATCCTCCTCCACTCTTGTTTGACCTCACACGGTGAGTTCCGTTACATCCTGGAAAGGAGTACACTTTCTTATTATGTTCATTTAATAATGTTTCGCTCAATACTACGCAATCAAGATTAATGTTTAATAACTTAAAAGGTTAAGGAATTCTTTATAATGGTTTTGAAGGCTTCTAAAATTTTGATGATATAATGACAAATAATTTGATTCACATGCGTTATTATTTTCATGGAATCTAGATAGATATAATTCGTTTTTTACAAAGGAATTGTTAATTAGGTTTTCTTCCCAATTTCTCTCCGTATTCATCGTATTGATATGATATCAAAAGGGCTAATAATTAAAATTATAATAGTAATTAAAAAGATAATAATAATGATAATAATAATAACACTGAAAACAATAATAACAATAACAATATTAATAATAATATAAATAGTAACAATAATAATAATAATAATAATAATAATAATAATAATAATAATAATAATAATAATAATAATAATAATAATAATAATAATAATAATAATAATAATAATAATAACAAAAATATCACCAAAAATATGACGATTGATGGTAAATGAGAGTATCTTGAAGTATGTATGGAATAATATCACACAAATGGCTCAACTAAGGTTATTTAAAATTATAGTAGAGATAAAAGAAGTGAAATTAAATAAAAGTACCCCATACGTACAGTTAGAGATAAGGGCCGTAGTGCTAACAACATATTATTAACTATAGTAATACGAATTGTTAATATTAATAATCATAGTAGTTATAATAATAATGATAATAATATAATAATTAATAATAATAATTAATATTATTAAAAATTATAACAATAATAATATTAATAATAATAGCAAGATACCAGTCGTATAATTAATAATAATAATAATTAATAATAATAATAATAATAATAATAATAATAATAATAATAATAATAATAATAATAATAATAATAATAATAATAATAATAATAATAATATTAATAATAACAATAATAATGATTATAATAATAATAATAGCAAATTGTAATAGTAATAACAATAATATTAATAAAAATAACAATAATAAACATAATAATAATAATAATAATAAAAATGATAATAATAATAATAATAATAATAATAATAATAATAATAATAATAATAATAATAATAATAATAATAATAATAATAATAATAATAATAATAATAATAATAATAATAATAATAATAATAATAATAAAAAGATGTTGTTATTTGCTATTATATACACATTGTATGACTCCTACGAGTTTCTATAATTCATTAGCTTCTTGCAATTCAGTCAGATTTAAGTGTGCTGAATTGAGGAATCTATTCAATTCTTGATCATTTTTTTTGATAGGATCGTCAGCAGAAGATTTCTTAATATGCAATACTCCAGTTTTATAGTAGGAGGAGTGTAGTAGTTGCCTATGGTCTCTCCGTATTATGAATGCTTTCTTCAATTGTTTATTTCTTCCCGGCGTCAGAAATTCGTTGATGAATACATTCGGTTTTTCTTTGATCCAGGTTAATATTAATTTGCTCTTTAATCCCTGTTTATCAATCTTAAATCTAACTGGACGTTTATCACTTGCATTGTTTTCTGCTATGTTTTGACCTAACCGAAAAACATCGCTTATTTCGTTTGGTTGAAGTTTGATTTTTAATTTTTGTTCTATGTTTTTGTAACTGTTTTTTTTTTGCAGTCTTCATTCACTTCACCTTCAGGAAGTCCACGTTCACTAATTACCAATATATTTTCTACTCTGTCTTGTTGCAATTGGTTCTTAGATTCCTCAAGAGCCTGAACTGAGCTTTTAATATCAGTTAATTGTGTTTTCGCATAGAAGGTATTATCATCATTTTCGAATTTATGTAATTTATCTTTTAGTTCCTTGATCTGGATGTTTTTTTGTTCTTTAAATTCGTTAAACGCAGATTGAATGATTGAGATTTCTTCCCAAAAAGCTGTGATAAGAATTGCGATTTCCCTTTTTAAGCTGTTTATCATAGAAAGAAACTCTGAATTTCCAGACTCGCTTTGGCTTGAGGTAAGTAGACGGGATGGGGAGAAGTTTAAGAGAACATTTTCTTGACTTTCTGTGATATTGTCATCAAATGAAAAATGTTTCTTATCCTCTTCCCATCGGTTTTTTTCCTTCCCTCTATTTCTGTTGTCATTGTTTGAGTGGTTATTATTATTTCTGCTATTGCTAATATTGCAGGTAGTGGCGTTATCTAAGTTTCTCGTGTTGACCCTATTTACAGTATTCTCGTGGAAATTAATTTACAGTAATAATAATGAAATGTGTTATGCACGCACTTGTAATTCGGTAACTGAATACACTTTTTGCTATTTTAAGGGACTGGGAAATAACTTAACACATATAGCGCAAAAACTGAGAGAGAGGACTGAGGTAACACGTTGAAGCAATAATAATAATAGTAATTATAATAATAGTAATTATAGTAATAATAAATACCATCTCCAGCAGTAAATTAGTAAAAATAGGACAACATTACTGTTGGTGTATAATATCGCTTGTATTTTAGGATTATCTACAAAATATATAATAATAATAGAATAATAATAATAATAATAATAATAATAATAATAATAATAATAATAATAATAATAATAATAATAATAATAATAATAATAATAATAATAATAATAATAATAATATAATAATAATAATAATAATAATAATAATAATAATAATAATAATAATAATAATAATAATAATAATAATAATAATAATAATAATAATAATAATAATAATAATAATAATAATAATAATAATAATAATAATAATAATAATAATAATAATAATAATAATAATAATAATAATAATAATAATAATAATAATAATAATAATAATAATAATAATAATAATAATAATAATAATAATAATAATAATAATAATAATAATAATAATAATAATAATAGAAATAAGAATAATAATTTTTAGGTATTCGTTCTTTATTTCAAGTATAATAAATTCCGCTGTGTAGAAATCCCAACGGTTGCTTAAAGGTTTATCTTTGTAGTTAGCCACTGAATGTATGGGTAATGAAACTTTCTTTCCCAAGGCATATAGTTTAAAATTGGCACCAGATGTTTCTTTTTTTTTTTTTTTACAGAACGCCTCCACTCACGGGCAGAGCCATTTTCAATGAGGGGGCACACACAAGGGTGAAGAAAACTCATTCACATAGGGAACTCACACACACATGTAGGGAGAAAACTCGTTTAACCACACACCCCTAACGCACAACCCTCAGGTGGGCGCAGACGGAAGCCTTGAAAAGTGGAAGATTAAATACAAGAGGAAAAATAAATTATGGTAGAGAGTTCCACAGAATAGAGGTGGCTGAAAAGAAGGAGGCACCACAACGAGCTAGCATGAGGTTTCCCACTTCCACACAAAATTGGTGCGAAAGAAGGACACCCCTTGTGCAACGAGGACGACGCAACGGTGGAGGAATGCGAGAGGACAATTCCTTCGAGCACCTCTCATTGTAGCACCTATAGAAAAGAGATAGCACGCAAACGTTACGTCGCAGAGATAGAGGGTCAAGAGAGTTTGAAAGTACGGGACAGTCTATTAATTTTTTAACTTTTGACTTAACCCTATCCAAAAGAGAGGAGGAGCCAGAGCCCTCTCCTCCAAATATGGAAACAGTACTCCATACAAGGGCGAATAAGACCCTTTTTGGAGCAACTGCTCAGAAGAAAAAATTCTCGCAATCTGAACAGAACTCCCAGCTTCTAAGAGGCGCTTTAGCAACCATTGTGATATGTGGTTTAAAAGACAGTTTGTTCTTTATGTTTAAACCAAGAATGTTAATGTTATTTACAGGTGATATGGGAGAGCCATCAAGGAGAATAGGAAAGTTAGAAGGTGTTTCTGAGTGGGAGATGTGGAGAAGTTGCTTTTTTAAAGAGTTGAATTTCACAAAGTTGTTATGACCCCACAGGGAAATTTCATACAGATTGGCAAGAATAGAATCAGAAAGTTGAAGACGAGAAGCAACTCTAGAAGCAAAAGAGGGAGCAGATTTGAAATGAGTAGAAGAATGTAGAGTTGAATCATCAGCATAAGAGTGAACAGAGTTAGAAGTGCAGTTGAGAAGATCGTTAACCAAAAGTAAGAATAGAGTTGGAGATAAAACAAACCCTGAGGAACACCACAGTTGACAGTAAAGGAGGAAGAGGTCGATCCATCAACAAGAGCCGAAATTTAACGATCTGAGAGAAAACTAGACAAGAGTAATAAAGGGAAGGAGGAAACCCAAAGGAAGCGAGCTTAGAGAGCAGCTACGCATGCCATACCTGGTCAAAAGCCTTAGATATGTCAAGCACCACCACACAAGACTCCACGAAGTCCCTAGATCAGTATGGTAGGAAAGTATGTCAACAGTTGATCTCGAGCGTCGAAAGCCATACTGGTGATCTGAGAGAAGAGAATGTGACTCCAAATGATCCAGGAAATGAGAGTTGAGGAGAGTTTTAAAACTTTTAGACAGAACACAGGTGAGAGATATAGGTCAATAGTTAGAAGGGTCAGAGCGACTACCTTTTTTTCTGGATAGGCTGAACAAATGCACGCTTCCATCACTGAGGGACAGTATTAGTATTAAGGCATAGAGAGTAGAGCTGAACGAGGACAGGCGCTAACTCGGAAGCATACTCCCTCAGAACGCGAGGGGGAATAACATCCGGGCCACTGGCCTTCCTGACGTTCATAGATTTCAGGGTCCCATGCACCCGATCATGAGTAATTACAGGTACAGACATGGGACACCTGAGAGGAGAAGGAGTAGGAGGAGGGATGCCAGAATTGAGCAGGGTGGAATTAGATGAAAAAAGGAGGCCGAAGAGATTGGCCTTTTCAGAAGGAGTATTAGCTACAGAACCATCAGAGCGAATAAGAGGAGGAAAGTTAGATTTACAGAAGTTATTAGAAATATTTTTGACAATAGGTAAGAAATTTTTATCAGTAGGAGAGCCATGGAGGTCATCGCACTTTCTTTTCATAAAAGTAAGCTCAGTCCGTCGAAGGACATCCCTGCAACGATTCCGAGCTGAATGAAAATTAGCAAGAGTGATAGGAGAAGGAGAGTTTTTCCATTCACGCTAAGCTTTGTCTCTCTCCCGAAGGACGAGAGAACAGTTGCCATCGAACCATGGATTTTGAGGAGAAAAAGATTTAGTTGAAGATGGAATGAATCTGCCCATCCTTTCAAGGATTACGACCCCCTACCTTTTCAGCAGAGACAGAAGCGTCCCCGAGACAAAGCAAGATTCACTCAAATGTTAGTTAGCAAAGAAGCGGTGCATTGCCCCAAATTAGCTCGATTAAAGTGCAGGAATACATTTAGGGCATGGTGAAGCTATTGGAGAGAAAGCATTATAACTAAGAGCAATAAGATTATGGTCAGAGTTACCAATAGGAGGGAAAATGGTGTATTTATAACAAGAAGGAGTAGTGGTGAAACAAATCAAGTGTATTCAAGAATTGGTTAGGACGATCTAGAATGTGTGTGGGTTCGTTAATCAACTGCTCCAGATCGTTGAGAATGCTGAATGATTTGGCCTCTCTCCCACCTGTATCAGTATGAGAGGAGCCCAATCATTCTGTGTGGTATACGTTGATATCCTTAAATAGAGGATTTCATTATTTGGATGAGAAGAAGTGAGAGTCTCGTGAGAAGTAGTAAGATATTGAAAAAAAAAACTGGAAAATTTGTTCCATTAGGGGAGCAGTAGCAGAAACACAACATAATTGTAGTAATAGGAAGACAGATTTTTAGCCATAAAACATCGAAATTAGGAGACTCTAGATTTACGAGACGTGACACAGGAGTGTTAATGTTAATATAGGCACAGACTCTACCATTTAGAAGGAAATTGTGAAAAAAGTTGTATTTAGAGACACTAAGATTGCTAGAGAAAGAATCCCTGTCTTGCTGGGTCTCAGACAGAAGCAAAAGGTTAGGACTAAAGGTAGTGAAATGGTGTTCTACAGACGCGAAATTAGATCGGAGGCCCCGAACGTTAGCAAAGGTAATAGAAAGTCCCTGTCTACGCCCAACCATACGATCACTGAAATTAGACATTTAAAAACAAAAACAAAAAATTACAGATGTCGGAAAGAAAAAGTAAATAAATAAATAACAAATTATAATTAACAATAAAAAACAAATTATAATTAACAATGGAAAAGTAGTAATACAAAAATAACAATGGGCGTAAAATATCAGTAAAAATAACGATAATAATAATAATAATAAAAATAATAATAATAATAATAATAATAATAATAATAATAATAATAATAATAATAATAATAATAATAATAATAATAAAAATAATAATAATAATGATTATAATAATAATAGTGGTGGTAATAATAATAATCATCATCATCATCATCTTCCCCCAGGAAGTACTTTCGTCCTGTCAGTGGGATCTTTCGAGAAAGATCCTTGGGTTTCAAGGGCCCACGGCGGATACCGCTGGCTGGGCCAGGCCTATCGCGGATGCCGGAGATTTATTCCCACTAGTGACAAGCATTCAGTAGTGTACTAATTAACGGCTGAGTGAGCCGAAGCTAGCGTTACTGGGAATGACTCAAATTCCCACGTCCCGACCGAGCCTCGAACTCGGTCCTCTCGCGTGCTAAGCGAGCGCTCTGCCAACTGAGCTACGGGACGCGCCTTAATAATAATAATAATAATAATAATAATAATAATAATAATAATAATAATAATAATAATAATAATAATAATAATAATAATAATAATAAAAATAATAATAATAATAATAATAATAATAATAATAATAATAATAATAATAATATATAATAATAATAAGTAATAATAATAATAGTAATAATTATTACAATCATTGTGATTAGACTGTTGCAACTTCATCTAATATTAACAATGAAAACAGAATAATAATAATTAAAATTATAATAATAATAATAATAATAATAATATAATAATAATAATAACAATAATAATAATAATAATAATAATAACAATAATAATAATAATAAGTTTCATATTACTACTACTACTACTAATTACTACTTCTACTACTACTACTACTACTACTACTACTACTAATAATAATAATAATAATAATAATAATAATAATAATAATAATAATAATAATAATAATATTAATAATATTAATAATAATAATAGTAATAATAATAATTAAATGATTATAATAACATTGATCGAGATAGAGATAATTAGCACTGGTTTATCTAATTCTTTTTGATTTTGTGAGTAAAAATTTTTAAAGGGTTCAATTTTGTTAAAATTTTATTATTTCACTGATTGAGCAAAATTTTAAATATATATACTTTTTTCCCGAAAATCAAAGTTGATTTCGAGGGTTTTTACGAGTCTATAACGGCTTGAAAGTTATTTGGGGTCAAAGTTAAAAAAAAAATGAATAGCGCGGTGAAACCACTAGTCCTCATGAACCGAAAAGTTAACTGAACAATCTTAGCCCCAATTTCTTGCATTTCTTTGCACATATTTTTGATATCAAGCCTAGAAAAAAAGTTAGAAGCATTAAAATTTCTTTTTAATTAAAAAAACACCCTTCAGGAGAAAAAAACATTTTAAAAAAATACAACGTACATTTTTTTTGCACATTATTTAGAGAAGGGATAGATCTACAACTTTTATTTAATGCAGTATTAAATGCTATTTGTTTGAAGAAAGATATGGAAACTTTTGAAAATTGGTCAAAAATGGACCTTTATTTGAGGGGCAATATCTCGGAACAAACGAATAGGATCGAATAACCTATGGAGAGGAATTTGTAGCCCCATTATTTTTCTATACACCTATTAAAAGTAAGAAATGTAGTAGTTGTAGATTTTTTAAATATTTTTTTTACAAAAATGTGGATTTTTTTCTGAAAAATTTTATTTTTTCGATAGTTGGTCAGTTTTAGGCTAATAAATTTTTTTTTACATATGTCTGGGAGCGAAAGTCTATCAAAAGCTTTTGTAGCCAATATATTTAGGAATACACACAAAATTTCAGACAAAAATATTTTTGACTTGGCCTCACCGTAGATTTAAACATACTTTTAATTTACGCAAAAACTTTTAAACAGTTAATCCCTCGTGAAAACGTTAGGAATGGAGTTTTTTCGTCTGGAAAAAAGCTATCTATGCTGAAATTTTTAGAAAAATGGGACAAAAAATTTCTTTAAAAATTGGACCTTCTCGTTAATGATATTTCGTTTTTTAGTTCAGCTGTTGGTTCATTAAAAAACTTTGCTGATTTATAGGCCATTGATTGCTTAGCTTTTTCTAATCGATAGAAAAGAGGAATTATATCCGAGTTGTTTCGCAGGTTTAAAGTTTAAATTTTAATTTTTATAAAAGCTAGATATTAAGAAGTTTCAAGCATTATTATTTAAAATTTTATGTTGTTGTTTTAAAAGGGATAGATTTAGTAGATGATGAAACCGCAAGATTTTTAGTTTTCATATAAATGGGCTGTATGGTCGTTGAAACATCTAGCACTAAACAAAAGAATAAAGCGTTTCTGCATCATAATAACTGATTTGATTATTGAGTAGATGCCTTAGATAACTTTTTTTGTACATTTAATGAAATTTTATTTGAATTTATCCAAATTAATATTCTATTTAAGGTGTGGGAGTCTATTTCGGAAAGAGTACCAAAATTTTTATCGTTTATTATTATCGATATATCGTTGGTAAATGAGACATGAATTTATCCATATTAATATTCTATTTAAGGTGTGGGAGTCTATTTCGGAGAGAGGAATCAAAATTTTTATCGTTTATTATTATCGATATATCGTTGGTAAATGAGACAGAAAAGGAGTCATGTGAATTAAACAAATCATTTGTATATAGAGTAAATAATACTTGTCCTAAGAAAGATCCTTGTGACACACCAGTCGTTACTAGCGATTGATTAGAGTGAGTTTCACCCAATTTTACTTTCTGAGTCCTTAAAGTTAGATAGGATCTAAACAAATGCAATGGGTTTCCAACAATGGCTATCATATTTATTTTCTTTAAAAGAATGTCATGGTCAATTGAATTAAATTCTTTTGTAAAATCTAATAATAATAACACAGATGTATCTTTTCGTTCTATGTTTTCAAAAATTTTTTCTGTTAGGCACATAAGAGTTTCTGATTCCAAACTGATAATCATTAAGAAGGTTATTTGAATTAAGATATTCAAATAGTTGATTCAATATTAATTTTTCAAACAATTTACTTGTAGTATACGTAATCGAAATCGGTCTATAATTCAGAGGAATTGATCTATCTCCCCTTTTTTGAATCGGTGTTACACGAGTGAGTTTAAAAACTTGTGAGAATATACCGGTTTGGAGAGAGATATAAAATAGGTCCTTTAAAGGGGAAGAAATTTAATCGGCAATGAGATTGTATGGAATGGTGTAAATATCACATGTTTTATTTTTTAGACCAACAATTACGGTTTTAACTTCTGAGTCTCTTTGAACGCTATTAAATTTATTAACGTAGTATTTCTTTGTAGCTTTCTTAAGGACAATTTTTAATTGTTTATCATAGTTATTGTATAATTGAAATAGTACAATTTTCCTTTATAATTCCGGTAGAGTTTATGCTTCTGATTTATCAAATTTTTTAAGCCAGGTGTCATCCAAGGGTTTTAGATTCTTTTTGGTCCTAATTGTTTGTTTTTTATATAGGAAAGGAGTCATTGTAACACGTGTTTTAATGAGTTTGATTAAAAATATGTTAAATTTAGAATCATATCCATTTGCTCCTTTTGAATGAATGAATGAAAAGTCAAAGCTGTTTACCTTATTTACAAACACTCTCCTGTATTTCTCGTTATATATTCTATATTTAACGGTAGTGAGAGTTCGTGTTTTATTAACATTAAATTTTACAAGACAGGCATAATGGTCTGAAATGTCCGTATTAACTACAAGAGATTTGATATTGCAGTCTAAATTACCACATACGTGACCCAGTAATGTGGGGTCTCTATCCTCAATGTAATTTGGACGGGTAGGTAGTGTTATATAGTTGATCAGGCCGTTTGACACCATTACGTTGGAAAGTGCGTTGTTACCTGAAGAGGAGCTATGATTACACAGATCAATATTGAAATCACAGGCAATTATCATCTTTGTGTTACGTAATTGTATTTAAATTAAGGAGTCAAGAGAATTTATGAATTCCTTTTTTGACGCATTTGTGGGTCTATATATCCCAATTACTTTTATTTTAGAGGAAGCGTGTTCAAAGCACACAGCCAGTATTTCTATGCTCCCATTTATTTTTGGAAATACTATTTTAGGATCTTAGCAAATATAATTTTTTTATAAAAAAAAGAGATCCCTCCTTCCCGCTTGTTTGACCTCACAAGGTGAGTTCCGTTACATCCTGGTAAGGAAAACATTTTCTTATTATGTTCAATTAAGAATGTTTCGTTCAATAGTACACAATCAAGATTAATGTTTTGATAGCTTAAAAGGTTAAGGAATTTGAAAGATTGATTTTGAAGGCTTCTTAAGTTTTGATGATATAATGACATATAATTTACTTCATATGCGTTATTATTTTTTTAGGGAATCTCGATGGATATATATATATATATATATATATATATATATATATATATATATATATATATATATATATATATATATATATATATATGTTAAGGAATCTGGATATATATATATATATATATATATATATATATATATATATATATATATATATATATATATATATATATTTTTTTTTTATTTTTTTATATATTATATATATATTTATATATATATATATATTATATATATATATATATATATATATATATATATATATATATATATATATATATATAATATATATTTTTTTTTTTGATTATTAAATTATTAAAAAATTTTATTTGATAATGAAACTCTATATAGGAAACTAAATTTAATGTAAGGTAGAGTACACAATTTGTGTACTACACAGGTGAATAAAATAACATTATCGAGAAGTGATGATAAACGTTATATATTTAGAAAATAATATAAGCACATTGGCTAAGGTAAATTATAGAATAAGTTAGATATTATTAGTTGATGTCAACAATAGATTACATGTTAGTTGTTGGTTAGAGTTAAGGAAAAATATTTAATATTGTTATATTGAGGGGATGTTAATTTAACATTCCTTTCATATAACTTCAAAATTCTTTTTAAAAAATACATGTTAGTTTTCAGTTTGATTAAGTTATTTGTAATTATTTGTAAGTTAGATGAAAGGAAAATTTAAAAAAAAGCTTTAAAACAACATGTTAACAATAAAGATAAATTATTTTACGATGAAATAATTATTGAGGGGTGGGGGGCACCCTTCAGTAATTATTTTCAAACAAATTCGATGTTTATAAATGAGCTTTGGTTCAAGGGAAAAATATAACAAATATTTTAAAATATAAAGATCCTTTAAAAAGCCATTGAAAGACATGTTAATATAGAAGAAAAATTATTATACGATAAAATAAATACCGAGGGAGGGATGAAACGTCACCCTTCATCTTTGATAAAATTTACAATTGAATAATATTTATTTAAACGAATCGGGTTTATATTCTTCAAAATTACCCAGTGTTGAAAATGAAGATAAATTAAATTGTGATGAAATTAAGAACGAATGGGAAACTGACAAATTCTTATTCAATGAAAAGAATTTATATCCAGATACTCCATTCATAAATGAACCTGATAAGTTATATTTAAATCAGGTTTTTCTATATAATAAATGGAGAATATTTCTGTCCATCGAAATGATAACACAAATAAAAATCAAAAACATTTCTAATATTACCTTCATCAAGTTGTGGAGCTCTTAATATCAGGATGTAGAAAAACATATTTACTGTTGAAAATGTTTCTTTTATTGAGGTGGTTTTATTATGAATATCTATACGTATTTGGAAAAACTTTATATCAACCTGAATTCAGGCTTTTAATATCTTGATTCGATGAAGGATATACTAAAAATGAAGTTCTTAAATTATTGTAAACGGAGAAGGAAATAATCCGTTTGTAAAAGCTTTAATAGTAAAGAAACAAAAATTGATAAATATAGTAAACTACTTTGAAGATTCTGATAATATTCCAGATCTAAGAGGTGTTAATCACAAAAAAAATTTATTTGTATTCGATGATATTATGCCTGATAAAAATCAAAACAAAGCTGAAGATTTCTATAGTAGAGGACGACATAACAATAGAAGTTCTATTTTAATGTAAGGACAGGGTCCAATTTTTTTGAATATTTTTATTGTTTGACCGATTGAGCTGAAAATATTAGTATAGTTTTCTTCCCAACGAAAATAATCCATTTTTAACGTCTTAACGAGGGATTAAACGTTTAGAAGTTATTTGGGGTCAAAAGTTGAAAAAAATTGAATAGCGGGGTCAAACCACTGGTCCACTTGAGACGAAAATTTAACTGAATAATCTTAGCCCCAATTTCTTGCTTTTGTAGGTAAGGAGTTTTGATATCACGTCTAGAAAAAAAGTTATAAGCAGTCAAAATATTTTTTTTTAAAAAAAACATACCCTTCCAGAGAAAAAAATTATTTAAAAAAAATACTTCCCAATATTTTTTTGTTTTGAGATACTGTTTAAAGGAGTGATAGATCTACAACTTTTATTTTAGAGCATTATTAAATGCTATTTATTTGAAGAAAGATATAACCTCTCAAACTTTTTGAATTTTTGAAAATTGATTGAGGGGCTGTATCCGAAATAAACGAATAGGTTCGAATAATATATAAAGAGGAATTTGTAGCCCTATCACTTAGGAAATAGGAAATGTAATTTTTGTATTTTTTGTATAAATATTTTTTTTTACAAAAAGGTGTATTTTTGATTTTTTTGATTTTTTTTTAAATTTTATTTTTTTTTAAATTTTATTTTATTTTCGTTTTGGGCTAAAAAATTTTTTTGTGTAACTCTAGGAACAAAAGTCTATTAAAAACTTTTAATTAAGCCAATAGATTTAGGAATACACTAACCAAGATTCAAACAAGAAAAAGGTTTTGACTTGGTCTCACAGTAGATTTAAACACCCTAAATTTCCTAAATAACTTCTAAATTTTTAATCACTCACAAAAACGTTAGAAATAGAGATTTTTCTTCGGGAAAACGCTATTTATATGGAAATTTTCAGTAGAATCGGCTGTTTTTTTTTAAATTGAATCTTGTCCATAAGTCAGAATTTTCACAGACTTTCTCGTCAAACCATAAGATCTAAAGCTAATGTTTTAATATTATTTCGACTCCCTTAAAAAGAATTGAGACATTCACACGACGATTTCACTTAAAATGAAATGAATTGGAACGAATTAAAAGATTTCTGTAACAGTGTTTGGAAAGAATCATTTTTTTACGGATCGTCACAACTCACAGGCAGAGCCCTTTCCAAGGAGGGGGCACACACATAGGAAAAAAGCCCTATTAGGCATTTGGTTAAATTATAATAAATATAGATTTACCACCTGATGAGGGAAATACCAAGGAAATTTCAGTCAGATCTACATTTCTAAAATGTTTTTTCCTTTTAAATATATATATATATATATATATATATATATATATATATATATATATATATATATATATATATATATATATATATATATATATATATATATATATATATATATATATATATATATATATATATATATAATGCAACTCAAAAAGTTTATAAGAAAATTGATTGAAAATTAAAAATACATTAATGAATTGAGATTATTTTTAAAAACAAAAAAGGGTTCTGGATTAGTAATTTCGATGTTTAAAGAACTTCCTTTACCAGAAATGCATTTAAATTTCCCTTATAATGTTCTATCAGAAAATATTGAAAACGAATCGTTTAATAACACTGGAAAATATTTGTTTTGAGGTCCAGATACGGAAGTACAAAAAAGATAAATGAAGGATTTAAAGGTGTCAATAGTTTAGATAAAGTATGTAAACAAGATTATTTAAATTATTTGAAACATAAAACTACGAAAGATAGAAATGCACCGGATGATTTATTAGCAAGACAAGCTAGTGAAATTGCTCTAGATGGCAATGAATTGGATTATGTACGAAAACATGCGATATTAGTAACAGGTATTATGGGAAGGAAATCAAGATTAGGAATAAGTTTATCAAAAAACTTGAAAAAGAGCTCGAGAAAGTGAGCTCTGAAAAATATATTACAAACCTCGAACAGGATATTCAGGAATAAATTATTTCTTACGAAATATATTAAGGGAAATATATTACAAACCTCGAACAGGATATTCAGGAATAAATTATTTAGTACGAAAAATTGGATTGTCTTCTAAATTTGTAAAAGAATAGTTGAATCATCAAAATGCATATATTTTCTTATATCTCCACTGGCGGCCAAAGCCAGTGACCTACCAACATTCACCAGAGTTGGGGAAAACGTCGGAATTCTGGTAAACATTGGGCGATATGACTCGATACTCGGCGTTTAAAAGTGCGCAAATCAAAGGAAGTTTGGAAAACAGATAAAGGGAGTGTGTAACAGACATTACCATTAGAGTACATGTAAGATTGAACATGGCTGTTCAGTCTTGGGGCAGAGAGTTGGACAGAGAAAGATGGAAACTGTGTAGAAAGGCGTGTCACACGAGCTCTTCTCAACGGAGGAGGTATGCAACGTGAGAGTCCAGAAGAGCAGTGTCCGTTGTAATATGGATAGTACAGAGAGGGAAGCAAAAATACATCGGATAGAAAGAAATTGGAGAGAGAAAGTAAGAGTAAAAGAATTTATAACATGAAAAACCCTACACTTTATCTTTTCGAGAAAAGCAGTATGAGTGGAACCACCTCAGATTTGCGAAGCGTACTCCATACAGGGACGAACAGCACCTCTATAAACAGCCAGAAACTGGGGTGGTGTGAAGAAGTTCTGAAGGCGCCGAGGCAAAGATAGACCGAGAATATTAGCAG
This sequence comes from Armadillidium nasatum, assembly GCA_009176605.1. Classification (NCBI taxonomy): domain Eukaryota; kingdom Metazoa; phylum Arthropoda; class Malacostraca; order Isopoda; family Armadillidiidae; genus Armadillidium; species Armadillidium nasatum. The sequence goes on along the minus strand of SEYY01018492.1, from coordinate 62,751 downwards.
ATGAAGGTTTGAGTTGTGTGTTTTCGAAGAAGATATCATAGATGTGTGGAAGATTGTGTCGAGTGGAGAGATGTAGGAACTGAGTTTTTAAGGAATTGAAAACAAGCACGTTTTCTCTGCCCCTATTGAAAATACGTGAAATATAAGAGGCTAGTTGGTCCATGGCTCCCTTTCTCGAATCTATTAACAGCATTTGGGAGGGACGTCTTTCAAAGTGAAAGGAGTAATGAAGGATAGAGTCATCAGCATATTAGCGGATAGGTGAAGTAATAAAGAAAAGGTCATTAATTAAAGAAAAGTAGAAAAACAGTTGGGAATAGGACAGACCGTTGAGGAACAACACTGTTTATAGATTTAAAAAAGAAATGTTGCGTCTACAACATCTTCAATAGAACGACCGGAGATGAAATTAGAGAAAAGGTAAAAGAAAGAAGGACATATCCCAAAAGAGTGAAGTTTAGAAATTAAAACTTTGTGCCAAACTCTATAGAAGGTTTTTGATATGTCTAGCTCCACAGTGAAAGATTCGCCGAATTCATGAAGAACGGAGATCCGAGAGTCAGAAAGAAGGGAAAGAATATCACCAGTAGAGCTTACTTTACGAAAACTATACACTTCGATCAGAAATAAGAATGAAATAATTTAGGTATTTCCAAATCTTCCTTTTATGGATTGATTCGAAAACTTTAGAAATAAATGAGGTCAATAAACTATTCTTTTACAGGTTGAATAAGGGCACGTTTGCAGCAAGAAGGGAAGGTTGAAGTAGAAAAACAGAGACGAAACAGTTTACCAAACCAGGGTACAAGGTCAGAAGCACAAGTTTTGAGAACCACAGGAGGAATACCATCAGAACCAATACTTCTTAGTGTTAAGCTCAGAGAGAGCAGTAATGACATCTTTAGAAGAAATAAATATATTATTCATAAATGAGTTGGAGGGAGTTGAAGGAGGAGGAATAGTTTCGGAATCGTCTAAGGTAGAATTGGAGGCAAAAGTTTGAGTGAAGAATTCAGCTTTAGTAGAAGGTTAAGCGGCAGTTGTACCCTCAGAAGAAACTAAAAGATGGAAAGAGGAAGAAGCAAAGTTAAAGTTGACATATTTTTGCAAAATGCCAGAAAGATGAGAAGAAGAAGAACCACAAAGGTTATTACATTTACGACGGAAAAAAGAGTTTCTTGTTATCTTGAAGAATAGATTTTGCACGATTACGGGATGTAATATAAGTTGCATGAGTTTCTGGAGTTTGAAGAAGACGGTATTCCCTGAAGGCAACATTCCTGATACGGATAGCACGAGAACAAGTAGAGTTGAATTAAGGTTTGAGGTTTAGTGGAAGTGAGAGAATATGAAATATGGAATGTATGTCCCCATGTCAGAGAGAATCAACTCGGTTATGCACTCAGTACACTTCAAGGGACTCCTCCAACGAAAGTAGTAATCATTCCATGGGAAATCAAAGAAGTGCAACCTCAAGTTAGATCAGTTATCAGCACCGAAATGCTATAAACGTCTCCTCTCAAAAGGCTGGGGCCGTTCTTGCGTAAGATTTGGAGAGACGGAACAAGAAACGGAGATATGAAGGTGATCTGATGAACCCAGATAATGAAAGAGTTTGACAGTATAAGAAAGTGGATAAGAAGTTAGGAAAAGATCAATTATGCACTACATAACCTTTAAGATATAAATTTAAAACAAGAAGGGTAATTGTGTTTAGTTTTGAAGATCAGTGGCATGCTGATTTAGTAGACATGAACAAATATAAAACTCAGAATAAAAATATAAAATATATATTAACAGTTGTAGATTTATTCAGTAAATACAACTTGGGTTACTCTTATTAAAAAGAAAACTACAAGTGATATTGGGCAAGCATTTCAAAATATTTTTAAGAAAAGAATTCCTAGAAAAATTCATACAGAATTCGAATAAAGCAACTCAAGAACTATTCAAAGAACATTGAATACATTCGTTCGTTACAGAGAACGAGAAGAAAGCACAGGTAGTATAAAGATTTAACAGAACACTAAAATCTAAAATGTGGGAGCATCTTACTTAAGACAAAATATAGAAATGGATTGATATTCTTCTAGACTTAGTGAAAAATTATAATGCAAGTTATCGCAGAAGTATTAAAATAACTCAAGAAGAAGGATCTTTTGAGAAGAATAGCAAATTTCTGCATGAAAATTTATTTCCTCTTATTACAACTAATCTTCGGAAATAGAAATTTAAAATAGGTGGTAGGGTAAGAATTAGCAGAGAATATAAACATTTTAGAAAAAGTTGTCTACCAAACTTTACAGAAGAAATATTTATTATAGCTCAAGTATTTGAAGCAAATCCTTTAACTTACAAAATCAGAGACATGAATAACGAAGAGATAATCAGAAGATTTTATGAACAAGAAATGGTAAAATATGAAAGTAAATTATTCGAGATTGAAAAAATAAAATAAAGAAATAAAGGGAAAATATTGGTTAAATGGAAAGGATATGAGTCTACAAATTGGATAAATGAAAAAGCCTTAAGGAGACCTCTGGAAAGAACCAAGGCAAGACAAAGGAAGCTCCGCCTTCCAACCAAGCAGTCAAGACCAGAGGAGGCTCCCTTCTCCTCCAGGAAGGATCATGAGGGGGGCTCCAACCTCCCTTCAACATCAAGGATTAACGGAAATCTAAAACGCAAAACGGCTTCGTAAAACAGATATTCTATGTAAAACAGAAAGCGAAACGGCTTGTTGTTTGCTCTTTAACTGTTTCTTATTTATTGTTTGCTGTTTGTTGTTTGTTATTTGCTGTTTCCTGTTTTTTCTTCTGTAATAAAGGACATATGTTAAAATAAAACAAAAGTTCAAATCAGTAAATATTAGAAAAAAACTTCAGAAACGATTTTTAGAAAAGAAATTGGGTGAACAACAAATCTGTCAATAAAAAAAATTAAGCTACCTCAATCTTTAATTGAATCGATGAAGGATATAACTATGTATCAAAAGGAAATACTTCAAAGTCAACCTACAATAACTGCAGGTAGAATTCGTTTAGCTATTGAAGATGTACCTTCTTTCCTTAGTATATCTAAGTATGATGCTTTGAACATAGGAAAGATATCTGATAAGTATTTAAAAACATTGTCGTCCTAATTAATATTATAACGCATTTGGTATTAAACCTATTGAAGGAAGTATTGATTTTAAATTATGTAATTGAATTTTTAAAATTAATAATAATAATTTAATTATTAATAACAAACAATTCATCGGTACTGAATGTTTGTGGAAATTTCTAACCTTGAAAATTCCTAGAGACGTTTATACAATTGATTATGATACTTATAAGAAAAAAATGATTCAAACCAAAGCGTTTCTTAAGATGATGGAACTATTAAATCCAACAGAGGTAAAAATATGAGAATTTCATTAAACCAATATACAAGGAATATAAATTAATCGAAGATATATAAAAAAAATCAGAATTACGTCAAAGGGTAAGAACACTTCGAAGAAGTAGTATTAGAGTTATATGGAATTTCTAAGAAAAATGAGGTACAAGATTTCAAGTTTTACCTCTAGAACCAAATGAGCTTTTTAATAGAATATATCTTCAGAAATTAAATCGGGTAACACTAACGTTTTAAATGAGTTACAAACAATAAATGTTGAAATGCTAGGGTTAGGAATATTTGATAAAGATATCATAAAATCTTTAAATATATTTTTTCTCTATAATAAATGAGCATTGTGATACATAGCAATACATCTGATTTTTAAAATAATTTTTATAAGCCTATATAATTAGATAAGAATAAAACACATGAATTAGCATTATATATAATATATATATATATATATATATATATATATATATATATATATATATATATATATATATATATATATATATATATATATATATATATATATATATATATATATATATATATATATATATATATATATATATATATATATATATATATATATATATATATATATATATATATATATATATATATATATATATATATATATATATATAAATGTATATTTATCTCACCTCTGGTAGGCAAAGGCCAGTGGCCTACCAAATACTCCACCAGAGTCAGGGGGAAAGACGGAAACCAGGTCAAATTAAAATTAAAATCTGACGTGACCAGATTCATGACGTTTGAAAGTGTGTAAGTCATAGGAAGTTGGGAAAATAGATGAAGAGAGTGTGTTCCAGACTTTAACAGTAGAATACATGCAAGATTGAGCACAGCGGTTATGTATGGGGTAGGAGAGTTGTTTAGAGAAAGGATGAGTCTGTGTAGAAAGACGAGTCACACGAGCCCTTCTCAATGGAGGAGGTATACGACGAGAGAGTTCAGAAGAGCAGTGTCCATTGCAATAGCGATAGTATAGAGAGAGTGACGCAACAGTTTGACGAGCAGAAAAGATTGGAGAGAACTTGTGAGAGCAAGAGAGTTAATTTTCGAAAAGCCCTAGACTCCACCTTCTCAAGGATAGCTGAATGAGTAAAACCACCCCAGATGTATGACGCATACTCCATACAAGGGGAACAACACCCCCATACAGAGCAAACAACTGGGGTGGTGTGAAAAAATACTGAAGGCGCCTCAGAGCACCCAACCTCTTAGAAGCTTGTTTAGAAAGAGAGGTAATGTGATCTTTCCAAGAAAGATCACGAGAAAAAGAAACTCCGAGAATATTAAGGAGAAATGAAGGTTTGAGTTGTGTGTTTTCGAAGAAGATATCATAGCTGTGTGGAAGATTGAGTCAAGTAGAGAGATGGAGGAATTTAGTTTTTGAGTATTTGAAAACGACCATGTTTTCTCTGCCCCAATTTGAAATGAGAGATAGATCAGAGGTTATTTGCTCCAAGGCCACCCTCCTTGCATCTATTAACTGTTGCTGGGAGGGTTGCTTTTCAAAATGGAAAAAGTAATGAAGGGTGGAGTCATCAGTGGAAAGGAGATGAAGTAACAGAGAGATGGTCATTAATGAAAAACAGAAAAAATGTTGGGATAGGGCAGATCCTTGAGGAACACCACTGTTAATAGATTTATAGGAAGAAAGGTGGCCGTCTACAACTGCTGCTATAGAACAACCAGAAAAGAAATTAGAGAGAAGGTCACAGAAGAAGGATAGGTTCCGAAAGAGGGAAGTTTGGAAATCAAAGCTTTGTGTCAGACTCTATTGAAAGCTTTCGATATGTCCAGAGCAACATCAAAAGATTCACCGAAATGCCGAAGAGCGGAGAACCAAGAGTCAGAGAGAAGGGAAAGGAGGTCATCACAAGAGAGTTTCTTACGAAAGCCAAGCTTGCAATCTGAGAGAAGATTTAAAAGAATTGAGATGTTCCCAAATCTTCCTGTTAAGGATAGATTCGAAAACTTTTGAAAGAACGGAGGTTAAAGTAGTAGGTCGATAGTTATAAGGTTGAGAGGGGTTCCCCTTCTTCGTCACAGGATTAATGAGCGCACGTTTCCAGCAAGAGAGAAGGTTGAAGTAGAAAGACATAGACGAAATAGTTTACCTAGGCAGGGTGCAAGATCGGAAGCACAAGTTTTGAGAACCACAGGAGGGATACAATCAGGACCTTACGCCTTCTTAGTGTTAAGCTCAGTGAGAGCAGAAATGATTTCCTTAAAAAAAATTATAATTTTAGGCATAAATGAGTTGGAGGGCATTGAAGGACTAGGAACAGCTCCGTAACCGTCTACAGTTGAATTAGAAGCAAACATTTGAGCAAAAAGTTCAGTTTTAGAGGAAGGCAAAACGGAAGTTGTACCGTCAGAAGACACTAAAGGAGGGAAAAAGGAAGAAGAAAATTAGAGTTAACGATTTTTGCAAAATGCCAGAGAGGGTGAGAGGAAGAGGAACCAGAAAGATTATTGCATTTGCGGCGGATAAAAGAGTTTTTGGGATCTCGAAGAATAGATTTTGTATGATTCCGGGATGAATATAAGTTGCATGAGTTTCTGGAGTTTGAGGACGACGGTATTCCCTGAAGACAGCATCCTTGCGACGTATAGCACGAGAACAAGTAGAGTTAAACCAAGGTTTGTTAGGTTTAGTAGAAGGGAAAGAATATGGAATCTACGCCTCCATGACAGAGAGAATCACCTCGGTTATGCGCTCTGCACACTCCCAGGGACCCCTCCCACGGAAACAGTAATCATTCCATGGAAAATCAGAAAAGTACAACTGCAAGTCAGACCAGTTAGTGGCACCGAAATGCCAGAAACGTCTCCTAGCCGAAGGCGGGGGCCGTTCTTGCGGGAGACTTGAAGAGACAGGACAAGATACAGAGATAGGAAGGTGATTGGATGAACTCAGAGAAAGAAAGAGTTTAACAGTGTAAGGAGAAGGATAAGAAGTTAGGAAAAGATCAATTATATTGGGTTCATCACCTAGACGGTCAGGGATACGGGTAGGGAGATGCGCCAACTGCTCAACGTAATTCTGGTAAGAAAATTGGTAGGCGAGTTCACCAGCTGGATTATGAGAACTAGGTGAAAGTCATTGGCGGTTGTAAACATTGAAATCACCTTATGTAATGATTTCAGAGAAAGGAAAAGAAGAAAGAATGTGCTCTATTTTGGAGTTAAGATAGTCGAAGAAGTTTGGATAGTCATTAGAGTTAGGAGATAAATAGACAAAACAAATAAATTTTGTTGTAGAGTTGCAAGAAAATTTAAGCCATAAAGTAGTGAATTCAGAAGACTCCAAATTAGAGACACGAGAACAAAGAACATCGTTACGCACGTATGCGCAACATCCGTCTTTGGCTGAAAATTGAGGATAGAGATAGTAGGAGGAAATAGATTAGTGCTTACTGTTAGAGCACTCAAAAATCTGAGTATCGGTTAAGAATAAGATATGAGGACTACAAGAAGAGAGGTGGTGCTCGAGAAAATGGAAATTAGTAAAGTGACCGCGAATGTTGCAGAAGTTATTGAAAAAGGAAGATCGTACACCAGGGCAAGTCGGCATAGAGGTCTTGGTGGCACCAACCCCATCAACGGGGACCACCAACTCCCAGGTGGTGATTGGGGAAGGAGTGGGTGAGGGGGCATTCTTTGAATGCCGCCCCTCGAAGCATCTCAGAGGCAGTTTTATGTTTTGCCATTGTATTTGTTATTTAAGGTAATGTACGTGTAAGCGATTGTAAATTTATGGGAATGTGAGAAGGGAGTCACTGGTATTAGAAGTGGGAGCATAGACACTCTGATGTGAGACGGGGTACACTAGATGCCCTCTGAGAAGGTCAAACGCAAAAAGGAACGAACCAAAGTTCAACGGAATGGTCTTGCCCACCCTATTACCCCGCGGTTAAGCCCAATGGGGGTATTTTCATCGCAAAAGAGGAGCTACGTCCTCTTCCAATATACCATTTAGTACCAAATGTCGATGAATCAAATAATAAATTCTTTTACAAATACAATCATAGTTGGTGATGGTTGGTGATTGAGTGCAGACGTTTGTGTTTAGTTGTTCCCAGTTTTATTTATTTTTTTTAAGTGAGTGTGTGGTTTAAAAGTTTTAATTGTTTTAAGTTTTTAATCATTCTCTAGTTTTAATTCTATTTCTGTGTTTTGTTTTAAGTGTTTTTAAATCTTTGAAGTGTTTTTGTTTTAGTTCATACGAACGTGTACTGTAAAAGTTTTTTAGTCTCCTGTAACTTTTTTTTACTAGAAGCAGCAGTATCAAGATAAGTACTAATTATATTTTTATTTTATTTTTTTAAGCATTCATTTCCTAATTATGTGTGAGTGACTGCTTGTGTGCTCTTCGAATGACGAGATTGAGAGGATGTGTGGGTGGGTGCAGACGGGGCTCTCTATTGACTTTGTCAACGTCCGTGGCCTTCGCTCTAATACCAAATCTGTGGAATATCACCCCTCTTATTCTCATCCTAACCTTTTGCTTCACTCTGAGACTCAGTTGGACAGGGGTTCTTTCTCTAACAACCTCTATGTCTCCAACTACAACTTTTTTCACAATTTCTTACTAAATGGTGGTGTCTGTGCCTATATTAACATTAACACTCCTGTGACACGTCTCCTAAATCTAGAATCTACTAATTTCGATGATTTATGGCTCAAAATCTGTCTTCCTACTACTGCAATTATCTTGTGTTTCTGCTACTGCTCCCCCAATGGAACAGATTTTCCAGTTCTTTTTCAATATATTACTACTTCCCACGAGACTGTCACTTCTTCTCACCCAAATGCTAAAGTCCTCTATTTAAGGAATTTCAACGTACACCACACTGAATTGCTGGGCTCCTCTCATACTGATACAGGTGGGAGGGAGGCCAATTCACTCAGCATTCTCAAAGATCTGGAGCAGTTGATTAGGGAACCCACACACATCCCAGATCATCCTAACCAATTCTTGAATACAATTGATTCATGCTTCACCACTACTCCTTCTAGATATAAATACATCATTTTCCCTCTTATTGGTAACTCTGACCGTAATCTTACAGCTCTTAGTTTAATGCTTTCTCTGAAACAGCTCCACCATGTCCTAAACGTACTTTCTGGCACTTTAATCGGGCTAATTGGGTGGCAATGCGTCGCTTTTTTGCTAACTATCATTGGAGTGAATCTTGCTTTGTCTCGGGGAACTCATCTGTCTCTGCAGAAATCGTAGGGGCTGTGATCCTTGAAGGGATGGGCAGATTCATTTCATCTTCAACTAAATCTTTTTCTCCTGAAAATCCATGGTTCAATGGCAACTGTTCTCTCGTCCTTCTGGAGAGAGAGAGTGCTTATCGTGAATGGAAAAACTCTCCTTTTCCTATCACTCTTGCTAATTTTCATTCAGTTCGGAATCGTTGCAGGAATGTTCTTCGACGGACTAAGAGTGTTTAACTAAAAGGAAGTGCCCTGACCTCCATGACTCTCCTACTGATAAAAATTTCTGGCCTCTTGTCAAAAATATCTCTAACAACTTCTGTAAATCTGCCTTTCTTCCTCTTATTCGCTCTGATGGTTTTGTTGCAAATACTCCCTTTGAAAAGGCTAATTTCTTCGGCCTCCTTTTCTCATCTAATTCCACCCTGCTCGATTCTGGCATCCCTCCTCCTATTCCTTCTTCTCTCAGGTATCCCATGTCTCTGCCTGTAATTACTCATGATTGTGTGCATGGGATCCTGAAATCTATGAACGTCAGGAAGGCCAGTGGCCCGGATGGCATTCCTCTTCGTGTTCTGAGGGAGTGTGCTTCCGAGTTAGCTCCTGTCCTCGTTCAGCTCTACTCTCTATGCCTTAATACTAATACTTTTCCTCATTTCCTCATTTGTTCAGCCGATCCCAAAAAAAGGTAGCCGCATTGACCCTTCTAACTATCGACCTATATCTCTCACTTGTGTTTTGTCTAAAATTTTTGAAACTCTCCTCAACTCTCATTTCCTGGATCATTCATTTGGAGTCTCATTCTCTTCTCTCAGATCACCAGCATCGCTTTCGACGTTCTATGTCAACTGGTGACATACTTTCCTATCTTACTGATCCATTGTCTTCAGCCCCTAGGGACTTCGGGTAGTCTTGTGTGGTGGTGCTTGACATATCCAAGGCTTTTGACCGGGTATGGCATGCGTCATTGCTCTCCAACTGTGGTGTTCCTCAAGGTTCAGTTTTATCCCCAACCTTATTCTTACTTTTCATTAATGATCTTATCAACTGCACTTCTAACTCTGTTCACTCTTATGCTGACGACTCAATTCTACATTCTTGTACTCATTTCAAATCTGCTCCCTCTTTTGTTTCTAGAGTTGCTTCTCGTCTTCAACTTCCGATTCTATTATTGCCGATCTGGATTGAATTTCTCAGTGGAGTCATAACAACCTTGTGAAATTCAACTCTTTAAAAACTCAACATTTTTACATCTCCCACTCAAAAACACCTCGAAACTTTCTTATCCTCTTCGATGGCTCTCCCGTCTCACCTGTAAATAACATTAATATTTTTGGTCTAAACATAAACATTAAACTGTTTTGGAAACCACATATCACAATGTTTGCTAAAGCGGCCTCTAAGAAGCTGGGAGTTCTGTTCAGGTTGAGAGAATTTTTTTTCTGAGCACTTACTCCAAATATATAAGGGTCTTATTCACCCTTGTATGGAGTACTGTTCTCAAATCTGGGGGATTTCCTCTTCACTTCTGGATAGGGTTGAGTTTAAAGCTATAATATTAATTAACTGTCCCCTACTTTCAAAATTTCTTGATCCCTTTTCTCTGCGACGTTATGTTTGCGCACTATCTCTTTTCTATAGTTACTACAATTTTGGTGCTCGAGGGAATTGGCCTCTCGCATTCCTCCACCGTTGCTTCGTCGTCATTTCACAAGGGGTGCTATGCTTTCGCACAAATTTTGTGTGGACATAGGAAACCCCAGGCTGGCCAATTTTTGATGCCTCCTTCTTTATAACCACTTCTGTTCTGTGAAACTCTCTACCATCATCTATTTTTTCTTCTGTGTTTAATCTTCCACTCTTTAAAGCTTTCGTCTGTGCCCACATGAGGGATGTGCGTTAGGTCTGTGTTTGAATGAGTATTCTTCCCCCTTGTGTGTATCCCCTCCATGAAAAGTTCTCTACTCGTGAGCGATCTGTAAAAAAAAAAAAAAAAAAAAAAAAAAAAAAAAAAAAAAAAAAAAAAAAAAAAAAAACTTTGAAATGCGTTATTCATATTAACAGATTTTATGTTAAAATTTATTTTGATCATATAATCAGTTATTGAATAAACTTCTAGGATTTAGAAGGGATTTCATTGATGGAATCAGTGAACACGAAAGTGAAAACATTATTGACATTTTATCAGTAAATTATATTTTAATTAATTGTGTTATTATAAAAGATTCTTATTTTAATGGAGTACGAGATCCAGTTTTGTAAAGTTTCTTTTTTGATGTTGCTCCTGGTTATAAAATGAATGAAAACCCTAATGCTATAACATATCTATCGGTTAAATTTCATCCATTTATTCATTTCATATATGGTTTATTGATCAAAATCATAAATCATTAAATCTTCGAGGAGAAATAATAACTTTCCTATTACATTTAAAATCAACATAAATATTTTTTTATGCGATAAATAAAACAACTTAAATTGGAAGGAATCTTTAGAAATTGAAGATTCGAATAAAATATTCGAATATCGAGATTATGAACCTAATACAGGAACTAATTTAAATAAATACGCTGATATAAGAATATCAGTTCAAAATCAAAACGAATTTTTATTACCTTCCAAGAAGTTACATTTATATCGAAGGGTCTTTTAAAAAGAAAGATTGATCAACATTTGAGAAAGACCCACCTGGAACTCGAGCAGGAAAATGTGGAAGAATAAAAATTTAATTTACTTCTAATACATAAATTTTACTAATAATGGTATTATGTATTTATTTGAATAGTTGATTACCAAATTGCAAATGAAAATACTGAAGAATATTCAAATCCTGGACAAGCATAAACTACGATAGGACTTTTAACGTATCCTTTCAACTTATTTAGAAGGTATAAATTTTATGTGGGCTCTCGATAAATTTGAAAAAATTTTGTACAAAATTTAATTATTCTGGTTACATGGAGAGACGAAATTACTTATTTAAAAACTTATCAGGAAATTTCAGTGTAGCTTTTCAATTAAATCATAATTCGGATTTTGTGAAAATTATGACAAAGTAATTTATGAAATGAAACATCAATTAACTCTAAGAAGAAAAGAGCATGAAAATGAAATTATATTAAAATCATCTGATAAAAACGATGAAAGTATTTATAAATTTCAGGATGGTAAAATTATTTTAGCGAAAATAGCTTAAAGTAACCCTTACAGATAAATATATGATAAAGTTAAGTAATAATATTCAGAACAAAATTGTTTTAAATGTTAGTTTCTTAAACAACAATGCTAATCTGTAGTAAATGAAGGAGAAAAAAGATTCGATTTGAGATCAAATGTTACAGCCGGATCAGAGAAACCGAGATTTATAATTTTAGAATTTAAAAAGAGCAAAGACGATAATCATATTGCGATTTCAACTATATTTGATCATTGTAATATAACGGACAGTTTGTTCAACTAAAAGCGAGATATATTCAGAAATGGATCTTCAACTTGATTTTAGTAAAAAATTATTATACAACCTCATATGAAATGCTGTCAGATTACTTAATCATGTACTTAATAAAGATAACTGCTCGACTACGTTAGCAGAATAACGGAATTTATAAAAAAAATTAAAAACTCAGTCACAGATATCAAAATACGAGCAACTTTTAAAAAAATGTATATTAAAATTTCATAGGCTTATGCATTAGTATTATCAGATCGAATTTTAAAATTAGAATCTGATGAAAATTAAATGAATATCATTTGTTATTTTTTTTATCTTAAATAAATGAGATATTATTGTATTCATTGCAGAAAAATAACAAATACTGGAAATGTTCGAAAGGTTATAACTTTTAAAAGTAATATAAATATACATAGAGATTTATGCTAAAATGTGGAAGAACAAAAATTTAATTTTCTTCTAATAATAAATGAAAATGAAAAATGAAAAAAATTTAATTCAATTTTTTTAGAAAAATTAAATAAAATAGTTGATCTGACATGTCGCGGTAATCACGAAATGTCTAAAAAGGAAAAAGTATTATATATAAAACTTTATATATAATAAATTTTTTCTCTATAATAAATGATGTTCAACAATATGAAAGTATACGTTACACTAAATCAGGTAAAAAAATCGAGTAATTCAATAAATTGGAAATTTTCAATATCATTTAAAATTAATCCAAAGCCTAATGATAAAATATCTCTACTCCTAACTCAAACTCGAAAAGCTAAATGTTTAAAAGGCATACCAGTTTATAATTTAAAAGTAAAGTAAATAACAAGTAATAGCTCTAACAAAACATGGAGGATTTTCAATAACAATTCCAATGCTATTAGCTACTGCAAGTGCAATCTGTTTTCTTGCAGTTGGAGCTAGTGCTATAACAAAAACTGCAAATGATTTAAAAGGTAGCAGATAATATACTTAATGAATTGGAGGGACATAATCGTAAAATGGAAGGAAAAGGTCTTTTTATAGCTCTTTACCCTCGTTGAAAAACTGGCGAGGGATTATTTTTAAAATCATACAATAGTTAAATATTCCGATGAAAGCATTCAGTCAGTATGATTTTATAAAATACGTTAATGAAAATTTTTATAATTTGACCGATTACCCTGAAATTTACAATGTATATGCCTTTTCTCCCGCTGAAAAAAGTCCATTTTTGACGTTTTTCTTAGTTTGTAAAGGTTTGAAAATTGTTTGTAGCCAAACTTCAAAAAAATGCATAGTGGGGCCAAACCACTGGTCGAAATGTCCTGAAAATTTAACTGAATAGTTTTAGCCGAAAATTATTAAATCTATGGAAACAGATTTTTGATATCTGCTTCATAAAAAAAGTTATAGGCCCTTGAATTTTTTTTTTTTAAATGTGAAAAATTTTCCCTTCCGGACAAAAAAAATTATTTAAAAAAAAATTACCTACTAGTTTTTCATTTTTGCCAAGAGTTTAGAGGGGAGATAGAGATGCAACTTTTATTTTAGTACATAATTAAATGTGTTTTGTTCCCTTCGAGTTATAGCCTCTCAAACTTTCAAAATTTTGAAATTTCTTCAAAAATTTACCATTTTTGAGGGCTATATCTTGAAACCAGCAAATAGCATTGAATGATGGATCAAGAAAAAATGGTAGAATGAAAACTTTTTTACGTATATTTTTTTAAAAACAATTTTTTGTCCGGAATGGTAAATTTTAAAAAAAAAATAGACAGTTGGTCATAAAATGACATATAACCTTTTTTCTTTAAAGAAAAGGAAAAACGCTCGGTTAAAATCTTTTGTAGCCAATAGATTTTTGAATAAATATTCCAATTTTCAGATTATTTCGACAAGTGGTTTGGCCTCACCATTCATTTGAAAAAGAGGAAAGTTTTCAAAAAGAAGAAAAAAAACAAAAAAAAAAACGCTACAAATCGAGTTTTTAAAACGGGGAAAAACCTATATGCACTGCAAATTTCAGGGAAATCGGCCAAACACTAAAAAAAATTAAGATTGAACCCATCCCTTAATGAATTTTAGATTTCAAACTTTATAGGAATTTATATGAGAGACGTTCTTCTAAAAAAATCTGATGAAAATAAAAAGGATTGTGTGATCTTAAATTTAGATTAAATTAAAGGTTCAGGAACTCATTGGGCATGTTGGTTTAAGAATTGTAATAATTTATGCTATTATTTCGATTCATTCGGTGTTGAATCTCCGAAAGAATTTGGAAATTATATTCAATGTGATATTGTATTTTCAACATATCAAATACAAAAAATTTGATAAATCATTTGCGTTTATTTATTCATTTTGGAGAGACTGTATTGAAAATAAAATTTCACTCTATTCTACAAAACTTTTTTTTCTCTATAATGAATGAGTGTTAATATTTTTGGAAGTGAACCCGAAAGAACAAAAGGACCTCGAAGATTTCGAAGACCTCTATGACCTCCGGATATAGGATTCAATTTAGATGATGAAGGTAATTTTAATTTTGAAAATAAAAAACTAGCAAATGTAGCAGGTTCTGAAATAAAAAATGATTTTTCAACGAAAATTTATGCAGATTATTTAGTTACTGAAATGAAGAGAAAGGTTAATGAAACACCTTTAAAAATAATAAATGGTGATGAAACATCTTTTGAAATAATAAATAAGAGTTTAACACAATTAAAATCTGAAGATGGTCATATTAAAATATTTCTTGAAGAAGTGAAAGCTCAACTTTTTCATTTGCATAATAATGTTTTGACCAAAGAAAGTTTTGAGATTGTTTTATAAACGATCAATAAACAGGTTTCAGTGATAGATAAAAATAAGAATGCTAACAAGTTAAGAAAGAAATATGTGCATATGAAACGATAATATTTCAAACCAATTCCTAATTAGAATCGAGAAAGTTTCCATTTACATTGGAAATGAAAGGACTATTTTCAAAGAGAACTGGCTATGTTATGCCATATGAAAGATTTATAGGTACAATTACATTGACATCTTAAAATACTGATCTATATGTTTTGACAAAGTTACTTATCAATGGATATGAATTTAAAGATTTAGATTTAAAGTAAATATGGTGTTACATACTCTACAATTAATAAAGTAAAAAACATTCATCTTAACG
>SEYY01018492.1:35000-42500 GCA_009176605.1 Armadillidium nasatum | reverse complement strand
ATAACCCTTGCATCATACATATTCTTAAGGATTTTATTATTATTTTATTATTATTATTATTATTATTATTATTATTATTATTATTATTATTATTATTATTATTATTATTATTATTATTATTATTATTATTATTATTATCATTATTATCCTCAATTTTCAACCATATAGACATATATTAAAGCTCATTACACCTGATCCATGTCAAGAGCCGACATGCTTAAATACGAAAGATAGTAAACTCCATATTCAACACATGTTAATTCTCCTTTAACCCATTTTCCTTGCATACTCTGCCTACCTCTCATGAGAAAAACCGAAACCTTGCCAACACACGTCATAACTTTTCCTTCATTTTATTATTATTATTATTATTATTATTATTATTATTATTATTATTATTATTATTATTATTATTATTATTTATTATTATTATTATTATTATTATTATTATTATTATTATTATTATTATTATTATTATTATTATTATTATTATTATTATTATTATTATTTATTATTATTATTATTATTATTTTATATTATTATTATTATTATTATTATATTATTATTATTATTATTATTATTATTATTATTATTATCATTAATTTTCTACCATATCGATTTATATAGTAAATGTCATTACTCTCTACCCATATCAAGACCAACAAACTTAACCCAGAAATATGTTAAACTCCATATTTCTGCATATGCTTAAAACCTTTCATCATGTTTTCACTGAAAATTTAGCCAATTTCTCATGATAATGACCGAATCCTCATCAGCACTCCTCGTAAATCATCCTTCATACATACATTTGATTTATTTACCGGAACTTTTACTTGAATAATACAAACACTCATACTAAGATTTCTATCAGCATCAATCATAAGAATACCCAAATCTACCAATATCGAGGGGAGGGAAACTAATAACTTGTTCATTTACTTTCAATTGATATCAATATTCAATAAAACGAACTCGTAAATACTTTATATTTTCATCCATCCTCTATTTTCTTATGGAGCTTGATAATTAATCTGCTTTAGATGCCAATATGTCAACAATTCAAGCATTTATACTAAGGTTTCAGAAAGCATCAAACATAACAATACCAAAATCTACCAATATCAAGTGTAGGAAAACTATTAATTTAGCATTCAATATAACTATCTCGTAAAAACTTTGTATTTTCATACTTTAGCAATTTTCTTATGGTTCTTTATACACTATCTTGATTAAGTTGCCAATACATCAACAACAAAAACATTCATACTAAGCTTTCGGACAGCATCAAACATAGGAATTCTCAAATTTTGAAATCCTAGTCAACATGTATGCAACGTTATCAATTTCGAGGTTAAGCAAACTAATAACTTATTCATTTACTTCGAAAGGTATCAATATTCAAAATAACTAGTTCGTAAAAACTTTGCATTATTTAAGCTCAATACGACTGCTCCATATCAGGAGCCAACATACAAAAGATAGTGAACTCCATATTCAGCATAGCTTAAATCTCCTTTATTCCCTTTTCCCGCATATTCTACTTATCTCCCCCGAGAAAGACCGAATCCTTACCAGCACTCGTCATATCTTCTCCTTCATTTTATTGTTATTATTAATTTTCACCCATGTGAACCTATCACACACGATCCAAATCAAGAGCCGACATACTTACCACCGAAAATGGTAAACTCCATATTTCTTGTACGTCATGTGTAGAGCCATGTTCCGTTTTTGCTGTCATTCTTCCTGAAGGTCTGGTGTAGAGCCATGTTCCGCCTTGACTATCATACGTATAAATAATATAAATATTCATGCGAGTTTGTATATGTAGACATGTATGTGTGTATGTATGTATGTACACATGTATGTAGGTGTGTGTGTGCGTGTGTGTATGTGATAGATTATTAGGTTATAATTGTCTTAGGTTATGACTAAATAATGGACGAATTATATTTTGAGGTGAGTTAAGTCAAATAGTTAGGTTAGCTGTCTTTGATATGTAAGAGTACGCATGGTATTTAAGTTATTATCTATTCATAGGCATGTATCGACCGTAAGGTTAGAAGCGAGATAGCTATTGAGAGGTAGTCATCTATGATATGGAAATAGAGTTAGGTTAATTTAGGATAGCTTAGAAATGTTATGTAGACATTGAAGCAATATTTTCGTAGAGTCATCATGAAGTTAACCAATCTATATATTTTCCCGAATGAGTGAACCTTCGTGAAATAATGTTTGTTCTTGAAGACTTGGACGCTAAGTTGAGAAGAGTAGAAGAAATAGAGACAGAGTACCTACTATCCCTGTTATATAAGAGTATGAAAAATGTTAAATGCGTAGATGGTAATTGTAGCTCCTGAGAATTATGTACTAGTCGTGAATATATAGTTTAAAGTCCCTTTCACTGCATCTGTAAAATGGTTGAATAGTATAATGCTTATGCTTATTAAAGAAATATGAGGATCCAAAGACATACTGTACTAAGGTTAGGTTATGTTACCCTCAGGAAAGGTTACATTTGTAAGGTAAACAATATTGATTTAATTGGTAAGACCTTCGAAGTCAAATTTGTTAGGTTGTTGTGTTTAGGAGTGATGAGCTTAAAATATATTAGCTTGAAAATATAAAATGTACGTTTCTTGAAACATGAGATAGCTATGTAATGTTGAATTTTGTATATTACTTATAAAACACACTTCGTATGTTCTGTGAAACATGTCGAAACAATGCTAACTTTGTATTTACCTATACTCTCTTACCGAAACATATAAATTACTATCGAAATTATTGGTATATTAGTATAATTATATAATTTCTGCTTAATGTATGCTTATGTTTAATGTACCCTACTGTCTATATTGGTGTATTTCCTTGTAATTACTGTATAAGTGTTAAAATGCTTAAAATAGTTAATGATGGTTAAAACACAGATCGTTCCAGAGTCGTCCATGAAAATAACTTTTTTCATGTTTAATATGAAATATTTACCTCGTATTTGAAATATGTTAACTTGAAAATGCATGAATAGCTAATGTTAGTAAAAAAATACAGCTCGTAACAGTTCAAATACATGAAAATAATTGTTTTTTCATGTTTAATATGAAATATTTCTCGTATTTGAAATATGTTAACTTGAAAATGCATGAATAGCTAATGTTAGTAAAAAAATACAGCTCGTAACAGTTCAAAACATGAAAATAATTGTTTTTTCATGTTTAATGTGAAATATTTACCTCGTATTTGAAATATGTTAACTTGAAAATGCATGAATAGCTAATGTTAGTAAAAAAATACAGCTCGTAACAGTTCAAAACATGAAAATAATTGTTTTTTCATGTTTAATATGAAATATTTGTCTCGTATTTGAAATATGCTACCTTGAAAATGCATGAATAAGGATTCTTGATTATGATTGGTCATGCTGGTTTGAATGTTGCTTAGGATAAAACACCATAGAAACATTAAGGTATAAATGTGTCAGTCGAAAAGTGTGTTTTTGTATTTTTAAATATATTAGTAAGGACCTTACTGTATCATAAAAGGTATGCTGAAAGCTAAATATAGGGTAAAATATCGTTAGTAAATAAATAAGTTTAAGTAGAATTCTGAAAGTTATAGTTATAGATTCCGTTAATATGAAAATTTTTGTTAAGTGTAAAAAGACTAAATATAAGGATGTCATTATCTGTATAGGAAATAACCCTATGAATAATTTAGAAAGCATGAAAATGTGTATGGGCATTTATGTTTTCGTTAATTGCTTGTGCTCTCTGAAGATACTTTACGTTAGTATGTGTGTATGTAACATGTTATATCAGATGTTTGATGAAATAAAAAAGTAAAATTAAATATTTTAAAAGAAAAATGTTAATAAAATAAATATTTCGAAGTTCTAAACAGTATAAGATAGTTTGTAAAAGAGTCAAACGTTAAGAAAATAGATGTAGTGTGGCAATATAAAAGTTTATACGATATAGTTATACTGAATGCTGGTACCATTCGAAAGTAAATGAATAAGTTATTAGTTTGCATTTAGCCTCAATATTGATGATGTTGCATGTATGTTGACTAGAATTGCTAAATTTGAGAATTCCTATGTTTGATGCTGTCCGAAACCTTAGTATGAATACTTGTATTGTTGATATATTGGACATCTAAAGCGTGTTAGTTATGAAGATTCCATAAGAAAATAGATGAAGTGTGAAAATATAAAGTTTTTACGAGTTAGTTATATTGGTAGAATTGGGTATTCTTATGTTTGATGTTGTTAGAAATCTTAGTATGAAGGCTGTTTGTATTGCCTAAGTAAAAGTATGCTAAATAAATGAAATGTATATATGGATGATGCGTTACGACAAGTGTTGGTGAGGATTTGGTCTTTCTCGGTGGAGATAAGTGGAATATGCGGGGAAGATGGAATAAAGGAGATTTAACATGTGCTGATTATGGAATTTACTATCTTTCGGTGATATGTATGTCGGTCCTTGATTTGGCCCGAGTGTAATGGGATCTAATATATAAATTCATATGGACTGAAAATTAATGATAATAATAAAATGAAGGAGAAGTTATGTTAATGTTAGTACGGTTGCTGTCTGAAACTCAGTATGAATACATGTATTGTTAATGTATTGATCTCTGAAGTAGGCTAGTTTATGAAGACTCTCAAGAAAATAGATGAAGTGTGAAAATATAAAGTTTTTTACGGGTTAGTTATATTGAATATTGTTACCAATCGAAAGTCTGTGAATAAGTTATTAGTTTTCCTATCTCTGATATTGGTAGATTTGGGTATTCTTATGTTTGATGCTGTTAGAAATCTTAGTGTGAGTGTTTGTATTATTCAAGTAAAAGTAGGGTTCAATAAATGAAATGTATATATGAAGGATGCTTACGACGAGTGCTGGTTAGGAAATGGTTTTTATCGAGAGAGATAGTCAAAATATTCAGTGAAAACAGGATAAAGGGTATTTAGCCTGTGAAGAAAAATGGAGTTTACCATCTTTCGGTGGTAAGTATGTCGGCTCTTGATTTGTATCGTGTGTGATAGGGTCTAATATATAAGTTCATACGGCTGAAAATTAATAATAATAATAAAATGAAGGAGGAGTTATGACAAGTGTTGGTAGGGATTTGGTCTTTCTCGGGAGAGAACAGTAGAATATGCAGGGAAAATGGAATAAAGGAGATTTAACATGTACTGATTATGGAGTTTACTATCTTTCGGTGATATGCATGTTGGTTCTTGATATAGATCAGTCGCAATGAGTTTAAAAATGTTAAGTTTTTACGAACTAGTTATATTGAATATTGGTACCATTCGAAAGTAAATGAATAAGTTGTTAGTTTTCCTACCCTCGATATTGATAACGGTGCATGTATGTTCGACTAGGATTGCTAAATTTGAGAATTCCTATGTTTGATGTTGTCCGAGACCTTAGTATGAATGCATGTATTGTTGATATATTGGTATCTTAAGCATGATAGTGTATAAAGAACCATAAGAAAATAGTTGAAGTGTGAAAATATAAAGTTTTTACGAGTTAGTTATATTGAATATTGGGAATCCATTCGAAGGTTTAATGAATAAGTTATTAGTTTTCCTACCCTCGATATTGATAGATTTGGGTATTCTTATGTTTGATTCTGTTAGAAATCTTAGTATGACTGTTTGTATTGGCCATGTAAAAGTATGTTCAATGAATGAAATGTATATATGGAAGTTTGAGTTACGATGAGTGCTGGTGAGGATTCGGTCTTTATCATGAGATCGGCAAAATATTCAGTAAAAGTAGGTTAAAGGGAATTTAGCATATGAAGAAATATGGAGTTTTCCATCTTTCGGTGATAACTAAATCGGTTCTTGATTTGGATCGTGTTTGTTGGGGTTTAATATGTAAGTTCATATGGGTGAAAATTGGTAATAATAATAATAAAATGAAGGAGAAGATATGATGAGTGTTAGTAAGGAATCACCCTTTCTCGGGAGAGAAAAGTAGAATATGCATGGAAAATGGAATAATGGAGATTTAACATATATGATTATGGAGCTTTCTATCTTTTATGATATGAAGTATGTCATAATAAGCTTTAATAATGCAAGTTTTTACGAAATTTATATTGATTTTGGCCAACGGTAATGAATAATAATTAATAATAATAATAATAATAATAATGGAAAAGTTATGACGAATGTTGGTGAGGGTTCTGTTTGAAACCTCTGTGAAAATGTTTGTTGATTATATTGACATCTAAAGCATTTTAGTATAAGTTAGTTTATAAAGAATAGCAAGAATATAGATGAGGTGTGAAAATACAAAGTTTTTAAGACGTAGTTATATCGAATGTTGGTATCATTCGAAAGTAAATGCATAAGTTATTAGGCTGTATAACTTCGATATTGATAATGCTGCATATATGTTACCTAGATTTGAAAGCAGGGTATTCTTATGCTAACTAGATTAGGGAAATTTAGGTATTCTTATGTTCGATGCTGTTAGAAATCTTAGTATGAGTGTTGTATTGACTAAGTAAAAGTATGCTCAATAAATGAAATGTTTATATGAAGGAGGCGTTACGACGAGTTCTGGTGAGGAATCTTATCTTTATCATGAGAAATCGACTAAATATTCAGGGAAAACAGGAAAAAGGGTATTTAACTTATGAAGAAATATGGAGTTTAACATCTTTCAGGGCTAAGTATGTCGGCTCTTGATGTGGGTAAAGTGTAATGGGATCTAATA
This sequence comes from Armadillidium nasatum, assembly GCA_009176605.1. Classification (NCBI taxonomy): domain Eukaryota; kingdom Metazoa; phylum Arthropoda; class Malacostraca; order Isopoda; family Armadillidiidae; genus Armadillidium; species Armadillidium nasatum. Next base: position 35,754 of record SEYY01018492.1, on the reverse strand, counting down.
TATAAGTCCATATGGACGAAAAATAATAATAATAATAATAATAATAATAATAATAATAATAATAATAATAATAATAATAATAATAATAATAATAATGAAGGAAAAGTTATTAAGGGTGTTGGTGCGGCTTCGGACCATTCGTCAATGTCAAGAAAAAGGCCGAAGGGTATGGTGGTAATTACCTGGAAAATTAAAAGGTGCACGAAGTAAATGGAATATATATGTAAATGATTATTTGGTGTATGGTGATAAATGGTACAAACAATGGGTTTATTATGTTCCCGTAGATCAATATCAGGAAAAAGGCAAAAAGGTCCATGTCTAATTACCTGGAAAGCTGAATTTATTAGGATGGGTTTATATTTTCATCAATCAATGTCAAGGAAAAGGCATAAAGGTCCCAGTTTATTTACCTGGAAAGCGTAAATTATTAGGATGGGCTTATATTTCCATCAATCAATGTCAAAAAAGGTAAACAGGTCTTTACCTGACCTATGTAGTGGTAATGGGTTATGATTGTGATATGTTTTATAATGACGCCCTCTGGTGAATGGATGAATATGAAAAAGGGGCGGGGCTTATACTTCTTTTGCGCTAATGCCTAACTCTAATTGGTGGAATATTATTAGTATGGATTTTGCTGTCGTGACGCTTAGATGGACTCGGTTGGTCTTAGTGAAATATTGCCGTAAGTAAAAATGTTATATTATATTGTAAAAATATATATTACAGGCTATACGATTACATTTGTTTT
>SEYY01018492.1:22500-32500 GCA_009176605.1 Armadillidium nasatum | reverse complement strand
TTATTTGACGAAATGACTCTCTTTCATTGGTCGGTAATCCAATCCAAATGAGTGTTGTACTCTTTGGTACAAGAGGATTGGCTATTGCAGAGGCCCATGAATATTCATCTTATTTAGTTCCCTCCTCATGTTTTTGTGTGGACAGGATTTACAAGACTAAAATTTAGTTCATGTGTAGTTTTTGCAGCTGTTGTTTTCTTATATTTGATCTCAGTCCTCCGCAATACTCTTCATTCTTTATCACCAAATTTTGACTTACGTCCATAATGGTGTTTATCGATTATTTTTCTGGAAGGACAATATTGCCACTTTGTTCACACACAAAACTGATATTCGGGAACCAAAAATTCTCAATCTTTAAAACCCTGTATGCTTGGACATACCTCACTTCTACCAGCACATATATTTTTGTCCACAAAACAGCTTACGCATCCTACAGTCGTGATAGGTAACCTATCATATGTGACACACAAGCTTTTGTGTAGCCTACTTTGATTTTGGATTATTTACGTCGGTCATATTTACGCATTCTCTCTGTCAGCTGTTTATATATTTTATATACAGTATATATATATATATATATATATATATATATATATATATAATATATATATATATATATATATATATATATATATATATATATATATATATTATATATATATATATATATATATATATATATATATATATATATATATTGAGAAAAATTTAAAAATATTGATTCACTTTTGTAGTATGTAAATAATTTACTAAATTTTTGAATGCATATCTGTATTTTTTCAACATGTATAGTCAAAGGCACTGTTACAATTTTGAAAACCCAAATATAAATTGGAATGCAGTATACATGGATAGAACATATTGTATATTTTAATTATTTGAAATTTTTAGTTTTATAATTAAGAATTTTATTTTTACTGGATACAACCCATCCCAATTAACGAGAATCATTTTTTAAAGTGAAGATAAACGTAAAAATTATGTAAAAAGTGTTTGATAGAATTACTTTAAAATAAGACAACTTTGAATCAATCATTTATGTCATTTTTTGAGGAGGATTCCTGGAATTGTCAAGTTTTTATTTTATTTTTTATTTTTTTTGTTAGACCTCAGATTAAACTGCTGCAGGAACTTTTTCTTAAATCAATCAATGATTTTAAGAACAAAAATGGTTTTCTTACATTTCTTATCTTATTTTTGTTATTAGTTTGTATATGTAAAGACATTATTTACTTTCATGCATTGTCTCCAAACTAATTTTAAAAATGTTCTTTTTTCAGGCATTTGTTTATTTATTCATAATCAATAATTCATCTCAGTTTGTGGCCATGTACTGTTTAGTCCTTTTCTACAAGGCAATGAGAGAAGAACTTAATCCAATGAAACCTTTGGCAAAATTCTTATGCATTAAATGCGTTGTATTTTTCTCATTTATGTAAGTATATATATATATATATATATATATATATATATATATATATATATATATATATATATATATATATATATATATATATATATATATATATATATATATATATATATATATATATATATATATATATATACCTACAGCCCTTCATACAATCGTGGGGTGGTGTTTACCGCAGGCCACATCCATTCAAACACTCATCACTTCATCAATCTTTTCCATTCATTTCTATCCTCCGTCAACCGCAAATCCTTTCCCCCAATTTTTTTTTTTTTTTTTACAGAACGCCACCACTCACGGGCAGAGCCCTTTTCAAGGAAGGGGCGCACACACACACAGAGACAAAACAAAATTCAAACACACACACCTAACGCACAGCCCTCAGGTGAGCGCAGACGGAAGTCTTGAAGAGTGGAAGATTAAATACAGGAGGAAAAAAAGATGATGGTAGACAGTTCCACAGAATAGAGGTGGCTGGAAAGAAAATTGGTGCGAAAGCAGGGCACCCCTTGTCCAACGAGGACGACGCAACGGTGGAGGAATGCGAGAGGCCAATTCCCTCGAGCACCTGCCATTGTAGTACCTTTAGAAAAGAGATAACGCGCAAACGTCACGTCGCAGAGACAAAGGGTCAAGAGAGTTTGAAAGTAGGGGACAGTTTATTAATCTTTTAGCTTTTGACTCAACCCTATCCAGAAGAGAGGAGGAGCCGGAGCCCCTCCCCCCCAAATGGGAGAACACTACTCCATACAAGGACGAATAAGACCCTTATATATTTAGAGTAAATGCTCAGAAGAAAACAATTCTTGCAATCTGAACAGAATTTCCAGCTTCTTAGAGGACGCTTTAACAACCATTGTGATATGTGGTTTCTAAGACAGTTTGTTGTTTATGTTTAGACCAAGAATGTTAATGTTATTTACAGGTGAGACGGGAGAGCTATCGAAGAGGATAGGAAAGTTAGGAGGTGTTTTTGAGAGGGAGATGTGAAGAAGTTGAGTTTTTAAAGAGTTGAATTTCACAACGTTGCTATGACCCCACCGGGAAATCCTATCCAGATCGGTAAGAATAAAATTGGAAAGTTGAAGACGAGAAGCAACTCTAGAAGCAAAAGAGGGAGCAGATTTGAAATGAGTAGAAGAATGTAGAGTTGAATCATCAGCATAAGAGTGAACAGAGTTAGAAGTGCAGTTGAGAAGATCGTTAATGAAAAGTAAGAATAAAGTTGGAGATAAAACGGAACCCTGAGGAACACTACAGTTGACACAAAAGGAAGAGGAGGTCGCTCCATCTACAAGTGCCGAAATGGAACGATCTGAAAGAAAACTAGAAAAGAGTAAGCAAAAAGAAGGAGGAAACCCAAAGTAAGGGAGCCGGGAGAGTAGCGACGCATGCCATACCCGGTCAAAAGCCTTGGATATGTCAAGCACCACCACACAAGACTCCCTGAAATCCCTAAGGGCAGAAGACCATAAATCAGTCAGATAGGAGAGTATATCACCAGTTGACCTCTTGTGTCGAAAGCCATACTGGTGACCTGAGAGAAGAGAATGAGACTCCAAATGATCCAGGAAATGAGAGTTGAAGAGAGTTTCAAAAATTTTAAACAGAACACAAGTGAGAGCTATTGGTCGATAGTTAGAAGGGTCAGAGCGACTACCTTTTTTCGGGATCGGCTGAACAAAAGCACGCTTCCAGTATTGAGGAAAAGTATTAGTATTAAGGCATAGAGAGTAGAGATGAACGAGGACAGGCGCTAACTCGGAAGCATACACCCTCAGAACACGAGGGGGAATGCCATCCGGGCCACTGGCCTTCCTGACGTTCATAGATTTCAGGATCTCTTGCACCCGATCATGAGTAATTACAGGTAGGGATATTTGACACCTGAGAGGAGAAGGAGCAGGAGGAGGGATGCCAGAATCGAGCAGCTTGGAATTAGATGAGAAAAGGAGGCCGAAGAGATTAGCCTTTTCAGAAGGAGTATTAGCTACAGAACCATCAGAGAGAATAAGAGGAGGAAAGGCAGATTTACAGAAGTTGTTAGAGATATTTTTGACAAGAGGCCAGAAATTTTTATCAGTAGGAGAGCCATGGAGGTCAGCGCACTTCCTTTTTATGAAAGTACGCTTAGTCCGTCGAAGAACATCCCTGCAACGATTCCGAGCTGAATGAAAATTAGCAAGAGTGATAGGAGAAGGAGAGTTTTTCCATTCACTATAAGCATTGTCTCTCTCCCGAAGGGCAAGAGAACAATTGCCATCGAACCAAGGATTTTGAGGAGAAAAAGATTTAGTTGAAGATGGAAGGAATCTTCCCATCTCGTCAAGGATTACGGCCCCTACCTTTTCAGCAGAGACAAGCGTTCCCCGAGACAAAGCAAGATTCACTCCAATGAAAGTTAGCAAAGAAGCGGTGCATTGTCCCCCAATTAGCCCGATTAAAGTGCCAGAAAGTACATTTAGGGCATGGTGGAGCTGTTGGAGAGAAAGCATTATAACTAAGAGCTATAAGATTATGGTCAGAGTTACCAATATGAGGGAAAATGGTGTATTTAGAAGTAGAAAGAGTAGTGGTGAAGCATAAATCAAGTGTATTCAAGAATTGGTTAGGACGATCTGGAATGTGTGTGAATTCCCTAATCAACTGCTCTAGATCGTAAAGAATACTGAATGATTTGGCCTCCCTCCCACCTGTATCAGTATGAGAGGAACCCAACCTCTCAGTGTGGTGTACGTTGAAATCTCCTAAATAGAGGACTTCAGCATTTGGATGAGAAGAAGTGACAGTCTCGTGAGTAGTAGTAAGATATTGAAAAAAAAACTGGAAAATCTGTTCCATTAGGGGAGCAGTAGCAGAAACACAAGATAATTGTAGTAGTTCAACTCTCAATTCAATTCAATTCAACTCTATCCGTTAACAACTTAACACTACTCATCCAACTTCCCCCTCGGTATCCCCTAACTCTCACACGCTCCACATCTGAAACAACTACGTTTTTTGCCATTCTCTTCATTCATGCTACAAATATATCCAAACCATCTCAGCATACTCTGTTCAGTACTCTCAATCATATTCCTTCTCCATCCATACATTTCCTTTATTCTAACATTCCTGACTCTATTCCTTCTACCAACACCACAAAAATCCCTCAGACGTTTCCTTTCGAAAACTTCTATTTTTTTCTCTTCCACGCGTTTAACCTCCATTCTTTGCTTCCATACATAATCGCCGGTATGCAACATTCCTCAAGCATTCTCGGCTTCACCTTCTTTGGTAACCTTCCTCTACTCCAAATATACTTTAAAACAACCAACAACTTCTCTTCTCTTATTCTATGCCCAACTTCATTGCCTATATTAACGTCTCTCTTTCCATTTTATATATATATATATATATATATATATATATATATATATATATATATATATATATATATATATATATATATATATATATATATATATATATATATATATATATATATATATCTGCTAGGCAAAGTCCAGAGAGTTAATAATTAAACTCGAGTTTGGGAAACATCGGAAATCCTGTCGAGTTAAAGGTCATGTCCAGACAGATACACGGTGTTTTAAGGTGCGTAATTCAAAGGAAGTTGGGAAAACAGATAAAGGGAGTGTATTGTAGACTTTATCAATTGAGTACATTTAAAAATGAGCATAGCCGTTAAGAGAAAGGATAATACTGTGAGTATGGAGGAGATATGTGACGGGAAAGTTGAGAAGAGCAGTGTCCATTTTAATAGCGATGGTAAAAGAGATTGAGAATAACGCAACAAATCAACGGGCAGAGAGAGATTGGAGAGAATTACTGCGAGTAGAAGAGCTCATAAAACGAAAATCCCATAATCCACCTTTTCCAGGAGAGCTGTATGAGTGGAACCACCCTAGTTGTGTGAAGCATACTTACAGGGGCGTACAACACCCATATTAAGGGCAAGAAGTTGGGTGGCGAAAAGAAATTTACGAAGGAGCCATAGAACGCACAACCTCTTAGAAGCTTGATTAAAAGGAGAAGTAATGTAATCTTTCCAAAAAAGATCATGAGAAAAAGAAACACCGAGATTATTAAGGACAGAAGGGGGTTTCAATTGGGTTTTTGAAGATGTCACAGGTCTATGGAAGATTGTGTTGAGTAGAGAGGTGGAGGAATTGACTTTTTGAGGCATTGAAAACGAGCATGTTTTCTCTGTTCCAGTTTGAAATATGAGAAAGATCAGGTCAGTTACCCCAAGATCGCCCTCCTTGCGACGATTAATTGCTGTTGGGAGGGGCATCTATCGAATTGAAAGGAGTAATGAAGGCTGGAGTCATTGGCATGGTAGTCCATTGGTGATGAAGTAATAGAGAGAAGGTCATTAATGGAAAATAAAAAAAAGTGTCGATAGAACAGAACTTTGAGAAACTCCCCTATTTATAGATTTAAAGGAAGAACGGTGGCCGTCTATAAAAGTTGCTACAGAACGACCGGAAAGGAAATCAGAAGGTCAAAGAGAGATAGAGGGAATTTTTGAAATCAAAGCTTTATTCTAAACTATCGAAAACTTTCGATATATCCAACGTGATAGCTAAAGATTCACCGAAATGCCGAAGAGTGGAGGACCAAGAGTCTGAGAGAAGGGATAACATATCACCAGTAGAGCTTATTTTTAAACTAAAGCCATATTTGATATGAGAGATAAGATCAGAAGAATTAAGATGTTTCTAAATCTTTCTGCTAAGGGTAAATACGAAAACTTTAGAAAGAACAGAGGTTAAAGAAATGGGACGTTAGTTGGAGTGCTGAGAAGGGTCCTCCCTCTTTCGGAACAGCCTACGTGACCCCATTTTTGATGAAAGAAAGGAAGGTTGAAGCAGAAAGGCAGAGACGAAATAGTTTACCAATCAAGCTTAGAAGCACACTTTTGAGAACCACAGGAGGGATACCATCAGTACCGTACGCCTTTTTAGTGTTAAGCTTAATGAGACAGAAATGACGTCATTAGGAGAAATTACAATTTTAAACATAAATGAGTTGAAAGGGGTTGAAGGATAGGAATTGCTTAGGAATCTTCTATGGTTTAATTTGAGACAAAAGTTTGAGCGAAGTGTTTAACTTCAGAAGATTGCAAAACTGCAGCTGTGCCGTTCGAGGATGCTAGAGGAGGAAAGAACTCGCAAAGTTAGAGTTAACATTTTTTTTTGTGCAAAATGCCAGAAAGGGAGTGAGGAAGAGAAACCAGAAAATTATTGCACTATCAACGGAGAAAAGAGTTTTTGATGTTACGGAGAATAGATTTAAAACGACATGAAATCCTTGCAGTATATATATATATATATATATATATATATATATATATATATATATATATATATATATATATATATATATATATATATATATATATATATATATATATATATATATATATATATATATATATATATATATATATATTTATTTATTTGGTGTTTCAGGGCAAAAGTAAATATTTTGATTAGTTTTAGTGGTGATTATTCTGAATGCAGAAGTCCAAAGTTCATACAAAGTTGCGTTTCAGACTTTCGCGTAAGAAGCTTTTATGAGATGTTTTAGATAGTAAAAAGCATTGTTGATATGATACAAAACACAAATAATACTTTACAGTTCATTGTAAGTATTCGAAAATGCCACTGCCAACTCTGTGCAGTTTGCTGCTTGGGGTATAAGTACATATTGTTTTTCTAAGGTTGCGTTGCTTTTCTTTATGAGGGCAGCACTTTCATTTATTGTACTTTCCTTTCTTTCTATACTCCACTTATTATACATGCTTGCATGGGATACTTAATTTGTACTTAATTTATCATTATTTTAAGCGTGACATGTTTACTTAAACGACATAAAATGTAAGCTACTTCAAATAATTATACAGAATTTCTACAGAAATTATGAGAAGTGACATTTTACGGTTATAACTAGAATCACAGGTTAGAAATGTGAAGTTATCCACAAGTGTTGAATTTAGGAAAGAATTTATTTTCTCAATAGAAAAGGCTTAAATGCTGTAACTTATTAGGTAAACTTTGGTTAAACTTCTTCCTGTCATCATTCCGTCGAAGAATTTTTTACCTTCCATGGTTATTGGTTAGTGTTGGTGTGTTAGTGCTTAAGTTAAAGTGATGATCCTAATAGAGTTAGCAAATAATTTTGTGTTAAAAGTTAAAACTTTGAAGATATATATATATATATATATATATATATATATATATATATATATATATATATATATATATATATATATATATATATATATATATATATATATATATATATATATATATAGCTGACCTAATTATCTCTGGCCTGACCAATATATGGTCCAGGAGGTCGCTACACTTTGTAGTAGCGCAGGGGGATCGATCAGGAGGCTGGGTGTTTTCTAAGTCCCCTTGTGGAATGCCGACTGATAGGCGTGTGGTAGCCACCACTTTTCTTCAAGCCTGCGGACCGTCTGTAGCCTTGGATGGCAGGCTACGTCCAAGGAGAAACCACAGTCGAGGGCAAATGTTCTGCCAAACTGGGTCTCCTTTCGGGAGCAGAGGCGCTGGAACTTCTTCAACTCGGACGCCTTCTTCTGCTGCTGCTGTAGTGGCGTTTTCTTCTTGCCTCTGCTTAGTACGACTTCTTCTTCGGCTTCTTGGGCTAAAGTGAATGTAACAATATTTGCTAACGACCTTTTGAAATTATCTCTAAATGGAAAGGATCAATTAACAAATAATTGTTTTTTTCACTTTATTTGGTTTCTTCTTTTTAACAAAAATTGCTTACAAAGTCATTATTATAAAAGTTTCATAAAATCACATTGAAATAATATACAAAATTTTATTTATTTTAATTCTAAAGTATTATTTAATAATATATTTACATAATAAATAAAAAGATACATAAGAATCGAAATTTTGAACAATAACATTTTTTTATTAAAAATTTAATTTAATATTTTATAAAAGAAATATATTTTATATTTAATAATAATATTTTAAAATGGTTTTCCCTTCGAGGTTTTTCTTTCGGAAAAAGTAGTTTACGCAGAACAGAGCAAAAACGCGGACAGCGTACAATAAGAATTTGTTTACAAAAATAGTTTTACAATTTAGGACTGGATTATACATAATTTATATTACATTTTAAATGTTTTACTTTTTAAAACAATAGTTTATATTTTTATACATATAAAATAATTATTTTTATAACACAAAGAACTTTATTTTCATTTTATTAATTTGTTAAATGATTCTTAAAAAACAAAAACATCATATTTAAACAAGTTATGGATAAAATATATGTTTTCTTCTGTTTATATAACCGTATTTTTAAATTCTTGGTTAACTCTTTAAAAAACGGCCACAATATATATATATATATATATATATATATATATATATATATATATATATATATATATATATATATATATATATATATATATATATATATATATATATATATATATATATATATATATATATAAAGGGTGGTTAAATTTTAAGGGCCGATGTTGATTTTGAATAAAACACAAATTACTTAGGAATTTATTGTCATTTCTTTTTATTATGATAATATGGTATGGTTCAATTATGTATGGAACAAAATATCGGCCAAATGGCCGCCGCGACCTCGGCGGCACACCTCCATCCGATGGTCCAAATTTTCGATGACGCTGAGGCATAATTGGGGTTCTATGCCGTTAATGTGCCGAATTATCTCATCCTTTAGCTCTTGAATTGTTGCTGGCTTATCGACGTACACCTTTTCTTTCAAATAACCCCAAAGAAAGAAGTCCAACGGTGTCAAATCACATGATCTTGGCGGCCAATTGACATCGCCACCAAGTGAGATAACACGGCCATTGAATTTGTCGCGCAAAATAGCCATTGTTTCGTTAGCTGTGTGGCAAGTGGCACCGTCCTGTTGAAACCACATATCGTCCACATCCATACCTTCCAATTCGTGCCATAAAAAGTTCGTTATCATCTCACGATAGCGAACACCATTCACAGTAACTGCCTGACCGGCCTCATTTTGGAAAAAATACGGCCCGATGATGCCGCCAGCCCATAAACCACACCAAACAGTCACTCTTTGTGGGTGCATTGGTTTTTCGACAATCACTCTTGGATTAGCATTCGCCCAAATGCGGCAATTCTGCTTATTGACGAATCCACTGAGGTGAAAATGTGCCTCATCACTGAAGATGATTTTCCTCGAAAATTGATCATCCACTGTTGCCATTTCTTGCCACCATTCTGACCATTGACGACGTTTTGTATGGTCAAGAGGCTTTAGTTCTTGAGTCAATTGCACCTTGTAAGCGTTTAAATGCAAGTCTTTATGCATAATGTTCATCAACGACGAGCGTGAGAGGTGCAATTGTTGGGCACGACGACGAGTTGAAGTGGATGGCTCCTCAGCCACACTATCGCGAACAGCAGCAATATTTTCTGCAGTACGAGCTGTACGAGCATGCACTGGTCTTTTCAAATCTCCTACAGACCCGGTTTGCTCAAATTTTTTCACGATTTTTCC
>SEYY01018492.1:15000-17500 GCA_009176605.1 Armadillidium nasatum | reverse complement strand
TGGGCGTATCCTTTTCTCGTGATCTTTCTTGGAAAGATCACATTACTTCTCCTTCTAAACAAGCTTCTAAGAAGTTGAGAGTTCTGAGGCACCTTCAGAAATATTTCACGCCACCCCAGTTGCTTGCTATCTATAGGGGTGTTGTTCGCCCCTGTATGGAGTATACTTCACACATCTAAGGTGGTTCCACTCATACAGCTTCCTTGATAAGGCGAAGTATAGTTCTTTTCGTCTCATCAACTCTCCTTTTCTTATTAACACTCTTCAATCTCTTTTTGCCTGTCGAATTGTTGCGTCACTCACTCTTTACTATCTCTATTACAACGGACACTGCTCTTCTGAACTCTCTCATCGTATACCTCCTCCATTGAGAAGAGCTCGTGTGACAGGCCTTTCTACTCACTGTCATCCTTTCTCTGTCCAACTCTCAGACCCCAGACTTAGCCGCTATGATCAGTCTTACTTATACTCTACTGGAAAGTCACACTCCCTTTATCTGTTTTCCCAACTTCCTTTGAATTACATACTTTCAAACGCCGTGTATCTGGACATGTTTTCCTCCTTAGATCAAGATTGTATTTTTCCAACTCCGGTGGAATTTGATAGTCCTCCGTCCTTTGCCCAACGGAGTAGACATAAAAAAAAATAAAATAAATATATAAATATCCCTTTGTCTCTCGAATATGCATTTACAAATACATCATCTCATCCCAAAAATCTTTAGCAATGACCGAGTTTTCTCTATCAAACTAGGTTGATATATTTTTCTTTTCCTCTATGCATCTAATTTCATCGCTTTTTATTTTTCTTCCCTTCCCGATTTTTTGCACCATCGACTTTTTTATTTCTCGATATCTCTTTTCTTTTATAACTATTATAGAAAGAAGAAGATCACCTTGTGAAAGCGAAAGAAAAGAGGATAAGGAGAAGAAAAAACTTGAGAGCGATCATCAGAATTCAACTGATGAAGTACTTTTATAACTTGAACCTTCCTCCGCTTCATTCACGGAAAATGTTGCTGAGAATGACATCGGAAAATTGGTAGGAAAAATTGCTCAAATGATTGCAGAAGGTATGATTTCTCTGCAGATTCAAAACGTCTCAAAAGGAAATTTCGATTTGAGTGGCTAGAAGCTTTTTTCTGTGGTTTGCAAATACAAAGCAATTAATGGGTTTGTTTTGCCTGTATAGTGTTTTGTTTCCTCCTACAACGGTGCAAGGAGAACAAGACTCTTTCGCCCTTCGGCCTTTTATTTGTTACCAATATGCATGAATTTATCAAAAACACATGGCATTTTGTGGCTGCTGAAGCTGCTAAATCAATCATGAATGGCGTGCCCATTAATATTCAGCTGCAGACAGCACATCAAAAACTAATTGCAAAAAATAAAATAAATACTACAGAAATTTTAAAGACCATAAGCATGCATGAGGAAATTTTGAAAGGCCTGATTAAATTGCAAATAGAAAGTGGTGATATTCAAGGACAGAAAAATGCCGTCTGGAAGTCTCCGAGGATTCAAAAGGAACTTATCATTTGTGTATAATTGTCATAAAAAAAACATGATTGTCTCGGATGCAAAAAAAAATTTGGTGTTTACTTCATATTGGACGATGAAACTGTGGATTTGTCAGGCAACGACAATTATCAATTGGATTAAGGTGTTTCGATCTTGAAAAATTCGAGAAAATTTGAGAAGAATTTATGAGGTTTGATGTTCTTGAAGTGAGGGATAGTAAAACCATTGCCAAAACAATTGATTTGTTTTTAGAAAAAGAAAGTTTGGATCCGAGTATAAGCGTTGGTGAGGGGTGCTACGGGTTCTCAGCAATGGCAGGCAATGAACATGGAGTTCAAAAGAAACTGCAGGAAAAATATAAAAAAGTATTATATCTTCGCTGTGTAAGCCATCGGCTTAATTTGTTCATTAATGACATAAACATTATTCCAGAAATTCGAAATATTATTGCCATTAATTTTTTCAGACCCCACGTTAAGAAAAAAATATATTCGCAACTTGCCTAAATTTTGTGAAACCCGTTGAATTAAAAAGTATTAGTATTGCTGATATGATAAATTGGATAAAAATCGTTCAAGGGTTAGAAAATAGTCAAAGTAAGGCAACAACCCAACAAGGAAAACATTTTTTTTAATTATATTTTTCGGCATGTTCATCAACAAGACCATTTTCATTTTTACCTCCTCTGTAATAAACAAATATTCTGCTTTAGTTGAACCCGTGGCAAACATTATTCAAGCAATAAATATTGAATTTATGCAGTGCTCTGATCATGTCCAAAGGATTTTGAAAGTTTTCAAAGACAACCGCAAAACTACTGATTAAATAATTGATGATCTGCTCTCTAATCCGCCAATGTTATTGCTGCTGCGCTCTTAACAGAACTTGAACCACCTAAAAAGGTACAATCCCAACAACATAGAGCAAATCATCCTGCTGAATATTGGAAGCGATTTGTATCTGTGCCCAATCTTGACTCA
>SEYY01018492.1:2500-10000 GCA_009176605.1 Armadillidium nasatum | reverse complement strand
TTTTCTTTGGACTTTTATTTCCTTAGATAGTTTAATTTTTTTTGTTTATAAACTAGTTTATATATTTTTGTGCTTGCTTTTGCACTACAAATTTTAATTTTTAATTGTTTCGTTACAAGTTTATATTATATGCTTTTTTATATAAAAGTTCGGATATGTCTGCAACAGGAGTATCTGACACAAAGGCAAAGAGACCAAAGAAGCCTCTAGCCAATAAACCTGTTCCCGACACCTTTTACCCACTCAAGAGTCAGAGGCCACAATACTGGCTAACATGCAATTCACTGACCAGAAGGAGTTAAGGACAGCAAGGAAGGTACGAGAGGCACAAAGGAACCGTCTTAGTCATGCTTTTACAGAACTTGAAGAAATACTATCAAGTCCTAACCCTTCAACTACATTGATTCTTACAATCTCTCAAATGCTTGAAGGGATTAGTTTTAAACTTGACGAGAGTGACAAAATTATTCACAACTCTCTAGACGGTGCTTCATATATTGCAGACGATGCCGAATGTTACAAAATTCAAAGGGTTATTCGAAACCAAATTAACATGGCAACAGAATATCTGAACTCTAATAAAAAATCGAGCAAGGATTCTTCTAGCCCTTGTTCTCCGAAGAGGAGTTCATGTTGTTCCGGGAACCATAACAAGCCTGAGTTATACCGGCCACCTCAGAAGAAATTGCCAATATTCTCAGGTGAGATCCTTCAATTTGATCATTTTGAGGTGTTCGAATCTATTGTTGAAGGTTGAGGCTATGAAAATGTCACTAAACTGGAGGTCCTTTTTTGATTGTTTAAAGGGTAATGCTCTTAACCTCGTTTCTGGCTACTCACTGGTCGGGGACAACTATGAGATTGTTTTGAATCTCCTCAAAAAGGACTTTGGTAATAAAGCCAAAGTGATCGAAACTCTCATTTTGAAATTAAATGGACTTCACCCTCCAAAGTACAACTATGACGAGTTGTACATATTCAAAGCAGATGTTTACTGCTGTGTTGAATCCCTTAAGACAAAAGGGATAATTGGTAATTGCAATAGTTGCTCTGTTATTTTCGGTTCTCTCCTGGCCCAGAAGATTCCTCAGGAAATAAAGGATAAAATACCATGGAGCAAGAACAAGGAAAATTGGACTCTGGAGTTTCTCCTAGAGATGGTGGACCAAGCCCTTTCCTTCTTGGAAGCTTCTAAGCAACCGCATTTAGAATCTAAGGAATCCAATAAAAGGAGCAACACCGTACAACAATCATCATTCAATAAACAGAGCTCAATGGGAACGGAACCCATAACTTCAACTATTTTAACTACTACGGGAACAAAATCCCAATCTTCACAACAAACTGTTCAAAGTTATAACTTGCAGATTTTGGAAGGGACCGCATTATCCTTCAGAATGTACATTGCTTCCTACACCAGAATTAAGGCAACAGGTTGTCAGGGCCCAAGGTTGGTGTGAAAAGTGTCTGGCTCAAACTCACACAACCGCCAACTGTAAAAACATGAGGCCTTGCTTTAAGTGTCAGGCAACTGACCACCATGTTGTGTTTTGTAGTCAAAAGGGGGATCAAAAGGCAAACGTTTCCCAACAGACGCGACCTGCATCTCCTTTTCAGGAGACTGCAAATAATTTAACAGCTCAACTTTCAACAGATAAGGGAGTTGCTTTACCATTAGTAGATCTATCGGTATACAAAGGAGGAAAGACTATACCTGTAAGGACACTTTACGACCAAGGATCTCAGAGAAGTCTTGTGTCTCGTTCGGTAGTGAAAGCCTTGCAGTATGTTCCGCACTCCAAAATCGATTTGGCTATTAATGGCATCAATCAAAAGGGCATAGCAATGCCACATGATGTCGTAACTTTAAAAATTAAAACGAATGATGGAACCATTTCCGTCTCTGCTATCGTTGTTGACCACCTTCCTACGGACATATGTATCCAAGGATTGGCCAAAACAACAAAAATACTAAGGAAACATCGCGTTCCTCTAGCTAACCCTTATCCCATTGGGGATAAGGTATCGGACTTAGGTTTATTAATCGGGTCTGATTATTTGAACAAATTTTTTAAATCATATGAGACTTTCCGAGGTATCAGTCTTATAGATACCAACGTTGGAAAGCTTATCTGGGGAGAACTTCCCTTTACCTCCAGTGAATCCAAATCACAGGTCACTCAATTGCTTCAATGTTTCAGGCTGAAAGTACAACTTCTTGGTGAGAAACGACACACCTCTTCCATTCAGTTGGCAGAGGACTTTGTGATTTCTCCTAAAAGACTGGGCCGTCCTAGGTCTCAGTCAACTCACTCATCTTTTGATGAGATCCACCACACCTCTTCCCTTCAGTTGGAAGAAGAATTTGTGGTTTCTCTAAAAAGACTGGGCCGCCCCAGGTTTCATTCAACTCTCTCATCCTTTGATGAGATACACCACCCCTCTTACCTTCAGTTGGAAGAGGAATTTATGGTTTCTCAGGAAATACTGACATCGCCAACTATAAAAAATGGGGAGATTACTAGGGCTGTAGTACATCAGCATCCTTTAGAAATACATTCTAATATTTTTTATTTAAATAACCAGTCCTCTTCTGAGGAACCTACCACGGCGTTGGACTCCCAACTGGGGAGAACCACGTCAAGCTAATAATAAAGGCTATTCTATCAGACGAAGAATAGTCCAAACACTTCCTTTTAACAACATTTAAATTGTTCTACTATTAGACATTACATACACTGCGCAATAATGTCTTTTATCTTGTGCTCCGCAGACACAACTGTAGAACTTTTATCTTGGTTTTCTTTTACTCTAAGAGAATTGGATGACATTTTTTTAAACTAGGTACTAACCTAATTGTTTCTTAAGCCTACTGTGAATTACAACCTTATTCGGGGTTCAGGGCGATTGAGGGACGTTCACATTTTTTTTTCAATATATTCCTTTTCAGGAACTGAATTATCCTGCAATCTTTCTACTTCCCTGTCAGTGAACAGTTGCGACAGATTACTTCGGATGAGGTCCTTTCCTGGAACATTAAAGAGGCGAAATCCTCTTTTGCCTTGCTCAGTCATCCCTCACTCATGGGGATTCGTATAGTCCGTGTGTCTATGGAGATCCCAGGATCCACGGTCTCTCAGAAGGGTATTTATTTTCTTCATCCGTTCCATTGCGTCAATTTACTGTATGATGAAGTGGGATGTGTGACTCAAATGACCCTCACTGAGGTGAGTACAAGCCTTAGTTGCTGAGGTTGTGGTCGACAGATAGATTTTTCTCTTTTATCTCTTACTAAGGTGATTGTGCAGGCAATATAATATTTTTGCTCATCTGGAATTGAACTTCGTCCGACTACTGACGCTTTTGCTTGTTTATTATCTGTAAAGTTGTAAGGGTTGGATTAACGAAGGAATAAAGGAGCATCCAGTTCCTTATTTGTTTTTCAGTATTTATCATTGTAGAACGTCCTTCAAGAGTAATTGAATTTCGTTGGAGTTGAGGGTACAGGGGTTTAGCATTGTGTAAAATATTTTTTTTTCATCCACATCTCTTGGAAAAAGGAAGACTTTCATTTTTTTTCCATTTATTGAAATACTATGAAACATAGTCTTCAAATATATATTTTTTTCTCTCTCGTTCTCTTGGCGGGGAGTTTAATGTCGCAGATTTTTTCAATCGCGACCACATGATTATTATATTATTGTTATTATTGCAGATTTATTACAGCCCGCTTACACCTTCATTCTATTTCATGAGGGGAGCAGGGTAGTACTTTTATCAGCAATTGGAATTTTTGTTTATGCAAGAACTCATTTTCTTTGCACAACTATTGCAAAGGAATTTTGTTTTGTTTTTTTGTAACTATGTGCCATACCCAAGGCTTGGGTGGGGCCAGTCAGAATTTGGGGCTCTTTTAAGGTAGTCACATATCTGAGCTCTTTCAGAGTTACATTTTCTGTGCTCTTATATTTAGGTTTAAAGACCATAGCTTCTCGACCTGGTTTTTTGATAAAGTGTACCTTTTTTTGTGCTAGTGTACTCTTTTTTTCTTTTTAAGTGTATTGTGCATGCTTCTTCGTATATCGTAAGTATATGTTTATATTGGAGTAGCAGACATTTTATGTAAATATAAATTTGTTTTGTTGTATTACACACACAATTAATCTAGTTTGATAATAACAAGCATTGTCCCTATCTATCTACATTCGAGTAGAACCAGCCGAATAAATGTTTCTTTGCTTATAAGGCAATTGTGAAACATAGAAACATCTTTACTTTGTTTCATTCTAAATCTCTCGTACTGCCTTCTATCTAAAAGGTGTTTACAAAGATCTATTCATTAACATAGACTTTGTAATCGTTCCTTTGTATAAAGGAGGCAGGGGAGGGTTTAACATTACATAAAACAAATATATTGTAAATAAACCATCATCCTGTAATTGTATCTATTTTATTTTTGATACAGCGACATTTATTTGGCGTTTTTAACTCTGATTCATTGCAGAAAAGTCGCATTTGCTGCTAAGAAACAGAGTATAAAGACGGAAGTGAAAAGGATTTTCATACCTCCGAATAAAATTGGGGGAATTAAGAAATTAGAGCGAAAAAGGGGGGATTTCAAATATTCTCTCTATATCCCTCTTTCTTTCCCTTTCCCTCAATCGGACATGCCCTCAAAATTCTTTTCATATATATATATATATATATATATATATATATATATATATATATATATATATATATATATATATATATATATATATATATATATATATACGCGCTGAGTAATAGTGATGATGTCATTCAAATTCGTGTGGCTGAAGGCTGGGTAGACTGACGCGTAAAAAATGTTTTTTTTACGAACCTCGAGGTGACATTCTAAAAATGTAAGAAGAGGGTGACGTTAAGTGAATAAATGTCAACAAATAAAATAAATTAGTAGTTAAAATATCTCAAGTCTAAAACCGATCATCCGGTTTAAAACCATATGAGCGGCAAAAAACCTGATGAAATTCCCGAATCCGGATAAATCCTGCCTAAGCCCAAAATCGTGGTATAAAGGTTGAAAAATCGTGGAAAATTGGTGAAACCCCCCCCCCAAAGCTGGGCCAAAACCCTGAGTGCAGTCTGAAAAACGCAAATGCATTTTCTCGAATCCGGTTATCCGGTTTAAAACTGGATCATCTACGATAGTGCCCTATATATATATATATATATATATATATATATATATATATATATATATATATATATATATATATATATATATATATATATATATATATATATATATATATGGAGGAACAGCATTCTCTATGATCTCCTCCAGTAAAAAATCATAATTACGGTTGTACTTTTCTGATTTCCATGGAATGATTTCTGTTTCCGTGGGAGGGGTCCCTCAGAGTGTTCAGAGCACATAACCGAGGTGACTCTCTCTGGCATGGATGTATACATTCCACATTCTTTCCCTTCTACTAAACCTTAGAAACCTTGGTTTAACTATGCTTGCTCTCGTGCTATCCTCCGCAGGTATGCTTCCTTCAGGGATTACCGTAGTCTTCAAACTCCAGAAACTCACCCAACTTATATTTCATCCCGGAATCGTGCAAAATCTATTCTTTGAGACACCAAAAACTCTTTTCTCCGCCGCAAATGGAATAACCTTTCTGGTTCCTCTTCCTCTCGGCTTTTCTTGCATTTTGCAAAAAATGTCAACTCTAACTTTGCTTCTTCCTCTTTCTCTCCTCTAGTCTCTTCTGATGGCACAACTGCCTTATTGCCTTCTTCTAAAGCTGAACTCTTCACTCAAACTTTTTCCTCTAACTCTACTTTAGACGATTCCGGAGCTATTCCTTCTCCTTCAACCCCCTCCAACTCATTTATGCCAAATACTATAATTTCTTCTAAAGATGTTTTTCTGCTCTCTCCGAGCTTAACACTAAGAAGACGTATGTATGATCCTGATGGTATTCCTCTTGTGGTTCTCAAAACTTGTGCTTCTGACCTTTCACCCTGCCTTGGTAAACTACTTCGTCTCTATCTTTCAACTTCGACCTTCCTTTCTTGCTGGAAACTTGCGCTCATTCAGCCTGTGCCGAAGAAGGAGGACCCATCTCAACTCTTTAACCACCGTCCAATTTCTTTAACCTCCGTTCTTTCTAAAGTTTTCGAATCTATCCTTAACAGGAAGATTTGGAAACATCTCAATTCTTCTAATCTTATCTCTGATCGCCAGTATGACTTTCGTAAGAAACGCTCTACTGGTGTTCTCCTTTCCCTTCTGTCTGACTCTTGGTTCTCCGCTCTTCGGCATTTCGGAAGAGGAGTTGAACTTTGACCTCGTTACCCCGTGTCAGAGTGCAGTCGAGAGGGGCCCGTTCGGGAGTCTACTCGATTAGTATTTCTTGAGACTTCCCGACGCGGCTCCTCTTTTGTACTGTCTTGGCTCGGTTAGTAACGTTCTTGCTTACCATCCAAGTTGTCGATGGTTCGATTCCCAGTACCGCAGATTTGTATATATATATATATATATATATATATATATATATATATATATATATATATATATATATATATATATATATATATATATATATATATATATATATATATATATATATATATATATATATATATATATATATATATATATATATATATATATATATATATATATATATATATATATATATATATATATATATATATATATATATATATATATATATATATATATATATATATATATATATATATATATATATATATAGAATAGAAGGTAATTTTTATTTTTATTTTTTATATATAAAGAATTCTGGGTGTTACCTAAGCTGAAAATAACAGTTGCAGTATACCCCAAAATATAAAAAATTACTAATGTTACAATTAAAATAATTTCTTTTCTTAGTCAAGGTGCTGTTATCATGTTTTTGGTGAAGGCTCATGTTATTAAAAAAGTATTTGGTATTGATGATGAAGATGAGCTCAGGAAAATTTCTAATGTTTTGCAGGTTAGTTTTTTAAAAAAGGATCTTAAATGCTTACTTACCCAGTTGTCACAGCTCTTGCATGTGTTCTTAAGATCCTTTTTTTTTTTTTTTTTTTTTTTTTTAAAAAGAAATCATAATTTCATTATATTATGTCAGTTTTTATTTGTTCTTATTTATTTTCAATCCAAATTTAGCCTAAAAAATGTATTTATGTGCAAAACTGACAAAGTTCACATTTAATATTTATAGGTTCATATGTAACGATATTTCTCTTCTATCTAATGATTTCACTTTAAAAAATTTGTGTTTTTTAACACATTCATGTTGTGGATCATTACCAATGTATTATTATCTCAAGATAACAAATTCTCTTCAATTGTTGCTTCCATTTTCAGCGTATACCAAATGGAAACACCACATTTGAAGGGAAATAATTCTAGCACAATATTCTCTTAATTAAAATGGAAGTTGACAATTAATTTTTTCTATTTTTGCTTTTCATTAATAC